>JAVRXN010000002.1:16574590-16741497 GCA_033556935.1 Timema podura | reverse complement strand
ACTGTATAACTTTAATCAATAGTACACAGAGATACACAAAGCTTGATAAAATGAGTCAATATTATTAATTTAATTTCGTGCGTCTTCTTCAAAAATCTGCCAAGTATTTCACAATTTTATATAAAGCTAAACAAAGCCCTCCCTGAAGAAACTTCTGTTAACTGTCTTGGTTTCCAGTAGAGGGGAAGGGTGGTTGACTCGATGAGGGCCTTAAGTTCATTCAACCATCAACATTTTACTGCACAATTTTAACAAGTGTATAACTATAAGCTATAAATAGTGAGTCAATGACTTCAAATCATTACAGTCCCCGAGTCAGACGGGGTCAAACACTATTCTAGGATTTTCACGTGCCATTGTCAAGGTGAAGTAATTAATGTTGGGGCGGAAATTTAGTTTAGCCATGAGCTGTACACAAGGAAATATTTATAGTATTAATATTGATTTTAAGATCATTAAAAAAATTTGAATGTAATTGAAATATGTATAATATTAATATAATTATTAATATTAATTTTACATAAATAGTATACTAAACGTATTAAATAATTTGAGAGTCATTCTTTTATTCATAGATGGGCGTAGGTGAGTGGTCATAAATAGCACACACATGACAAAAAGTAACCTCCTATATAGTAGCTAATACTGTCTGGTATATTGAGATAAATGATACAACAGAAAGTGGCCTACATATTTACAAAAATCATCCACCGTAATCAAATACATAGCTAAGAACAGTCTTTACCAAATATATATTGTCAATCAATAGCCTAATTTATGATAATACAATAAAATAAATTGTGTCACATTTAGTAATGAGATTAATGGTAGAAGGAAGTACTGTGCATACAATATTTACAAAAAAAATGAAATTAAATACACTTTTGGGATCAATGAAATAGCAAGAAATTGTACTTAGAAGCGTTAGATGTGATAATTTATTTAAATTGAACATAAGCTAAAGAACAAGCCATTACTATTGTAAAGACAATTACTATAAATAATTAATAGTGTAAATATTTAATTTATAACACGCGATTTTGTTTTAAGTTTGATGTTCTAGGACAAGCTATTTAAATTTAATTATATTTATTGTTGTCTTATCATGACAGTAAAACCAACTAGGAACATAGTTTATTATTAAGTAGGGCCTAAACTATCATTATTATTATTATTATTATTATTATCACCGCGTCTTACTACCCGTTAGGGCTATACGCACGTACGCTAATGTGTGATGGTAGGGTGATTGTGAAGTGAAATGGAGGACCTACAGTTTAACGTAGAATCCAAACCACGGTGGAGGCCTGGCATTCCACACATTCACAAGTTGTGATTAATACACGTCTTGTCAGAGGTGAAGGAAGGGTTTGGCAATCAGTTAGATCTGTGCCGGGACCGAGGATTGAACCCTGGACCCCCAGCACAGAAGTCTGACACCTTACCCTTAGACCAGCAGGTCACCTAGGGTTTAAACTAAACACAAGTCAAATCAAATAGAACCTAAATGACAAAGCTGCGAGTTAGTTCCCAGCTCTCCCTCGATTCAGCCAAACCCCAGATGGTATTAAAGGGAATCCTACATCCTGTTTTGCTGTGCACTACACCCAACATTGAGAAACAATTCCGAGTAATGAGTGAAGATGTCTCTAAATAAATATATTTCACATAATATGGTGATTTCCCAGCGTGACGCGGTTCACAACCTACCCAGGCTGTAAAGGCTTAGATGGATTATTATTATTATATTATTATCATCACCGCGTCTTACTACCCGTTCGGGTTATACGCACTTACGCTAATGTGTAATGGTAGGGTGATTGTGAGACAAATGGAGGACCTACAGTTTAACGTGGGATCCGAACCACGGTGGAGGCCTGCATTCCTCACATTCACAAGTTGTGATTACTTAGATAGATGAGATAGTTTCTACCCTCTCTTCAACATCTCCACTAATTAGTGCAATTAATATATTGGCGCATGGCCCGAACGGGAAAGTGAGATGTGACGAGAAAATAATATATTAGCAAGCAGTGGCGTTAGAGCGTGTTAGATCATTTGCTTACAGGGTCATCTCAATGTGGTACCTCAGCAGTTGCGATCCTCTGTCACCATGGCAACCATGCGTGTACAGTTCCTTTAATAGTGTGTGTGTGTGTGTGGTGTGTGTGTGTGTGTGTGTGTGTGTATACGCTCAAGAAACGAACTGAACTATTATTGTTTGGACATAATTAAGCCATGTTCAACTAGCTTAGTGGTTTAGGGAATATTCCAATGAGTTAGGCTTTTATAAATTAACTGTTTCAAAAATATTCTAATTTAATTCTGAAATTAATATTTGTTACTTAATTTGAATTATTAGAAAAATGACACCTGAATACGGGAATAGAACCAGGGATATTGGGCTTAGCACAATACTCTGCCACTGAGGTATCCTAGATGGGGTTCGATTCCCGCCCTGGTGTTAATTTTCTATTAATTTAAGTTCATATTATTGTGGTCTCCTCTATACGGACATTGGGACATACGGACATATGGAGATAGGAACATATGGACATACGGACAGCACTGTAATTACAACGATTTGTAGCCTCTGTTAATATTCAGTAATTTTGTTAGTATTTTTATTTTATTCCCCAACGCTATTGAGGAGATATAAAGAAGATGAGAGGAAACGAACCAGCATTTGCATAAAGAAAGAGTGAGAGGCAATTTAGAAAAACATACGCTCAGTTCATCTAGCCGGGATTCAAAGTATGACGTCTCCATATCCGCCAAACCAATCTAGATGAACCTGACATTTTAGTCCACGTGTTCACCGATGCGGGGAATAAAGTCAAATGTTTGTAACTTTGTGCGGCTCCCTCTGACAGACGTGTCCCATTTGACCATAGGATGGGTGGCTGTGCTCATTCCAATCAGACATTCCCCCATTTGACCATAGGATGGGTGCTGTAATACTCCAAGACATTCCCCCATTTGACCATAGGATGGGTGGCTGTAATACTCCAAGACATTCCCCCATTTGACCAGAGGATGGGTGGCTGTGCTACTCCAAGACAATCCCCATTTGACCAGAGGATGGGTGGCTGTGCTACTCCAAGACAATCCCCCATTTGACCAGAGGATGGGTGGCTGTGCTACTCCAAGACAATCCCCCATTTTGACCAGAAGGATGGTGGCTTGCTACTCCAAGACATCCCCCCATTTGACCAGAGGATGGGTGGCTTTGCTACTCCAAGACATCCCCCATTTGACTAGAGGATGGGTGGCTTTGCTACTCCAAGACAATCCCCCATTTGATTCTCCTCTTGTATCACCCTGACACGTGCGAGCTTACCAACTTCATTTAAACTCTTGTTCTACTTCACACTGTCCTTTTTCCACCCGTTCTTTAAGGGAGAGATGACCTACTTGTCACAATGACTGTCCTTTTTCCACGTTCTTTAAGGGAGAGATGACCTACTTGTCACACTGACTGTCCTTTTTCCACCGTTCTTTAAGGGAGAGATGACCTACTTGTCACACTGACTAGTGAAATGTTAAACAGTTAAGAGGCCAATTTGTGTTTTCTTAGTCTAGTAATTGTTTCTTTATATATAACAACAATCTATTCAGTAAATATTTGCTAACCCTCGAGCAAATGTTGACCTACCCCTACTCTTAATAAGGGTTGTAAGAAGAACTTGGCAATACAGATTAAAGTAAATTCACTTATTTAATTAGTAAGGGTTACGTCATATTTGTGAGAACAACAAACCAAATATTTTACTTTTATTCAGTCGTGGTCAAAAGGGTTGCTGACCTGAAAACATGGTCAAGATTTTGCTAGGGTCCCCCTTCCCTAAAGCCTCCCTGTGTGCGGTTATCGTAACGGGAACGAATTAATGGTACGGATTATATCTTCTGCAAAACTTTCTACACCCGCCTTAACACTCTATCTCTATCTCTCTCTCTCTTTCTCTCTCGTACTCTGGTTTGTTTCATTTTCAAGTCCCCGACATACCTTCAGGTCACTCCGAGGCTACCCCGTACCACTGATACATGTTCACTCCTAGTCTACCCCGTACCACTGATACATGTTCACTCCGAGACTACCCCGTACCACTGATACATGTTCACCCAGAGACTACCCCGTACCACTGATACATGTTCACTCCGAGACTACCCCGTACCACTGATACATGTTTACCCAGAGACTACCCCGTACCACTGATACATGTTCACCCAGAGACTACCCCGTACCACTGATACATGTTCACCCAGAGACTACCCCGTACCACTGATACATGTTCACCCAGAGACTACCCCGTACCATTGATACATGTTCACCCAGAGACTACCCGTACCACTGATACATGTTCACCCAGAGACTACCCCGTACCACTGATACATGTTCACCCAGAGACTACCCCGTACCACTGATACATGTTCACCCAGAGACTACCCCGTACCACTGATACATGTTCACTCTTAGTCTACCCCGTACCACTGATACATGTTCACCCAGAGACTACCCCGTACCACTGATACATGTTCACTCTTAGTCTACCCCGTACCACTGATACATGTTCACCCAGAGACTACCCCGTACCACTGATACATGTTCACCCAGAGACTACCCGTACCACTGATACATGTTCACTCTTAGTCTACCCCGTACCACTGATACATGTTCACCCAGAGACTACCCCGTACCACTGATACATGTTCACTCCTAGTCTACCCCGTACCACTGATACATGTTCACCCAGAGACTACCCCGTACCACTGATACATGTTCACCCAGAGACTACCCCGTACCACTGATACATGTTCACTCCTAGTCTACCCCGTACCACTGATACATGTTCACCCAGAGACTACCCCGTACCACTGATACATGTTCACCCAGAGACTACCCCGTACAACTGATACATGTTCACTCCGAGTCTACCCCGTACCACTGATACATGTTCACTCCAAGTCTACCCCGTACCACTGATACATGTTCACTCCTAGTCTACCCCGTACCACTGATACATGTTCACCCAGAGACTACCCCGTACCACTGATACATGTTCACCCAGAGACTACCCCGTACCACTGATACATGTTCACTCCGAGACTACCCCGTACCACTGATACATGTTCACTCCTAGTCTACCCCGTACCACTGATACATGTTCACTCCTAGTCTACCCCGTACCACTGATACATGTTCACCCAGAGACTACCCCGTACCACTGATACATGTTCACTCCGAGTCTACCCCGTACCACTGATACATGTTCACTCCAAGTCTACCCCGTACCACTGATACATGTTCACTCCAAGTCTACCCCGTACCACTGATACATGTTCACTCCAAGTCTACCCCGTACCACTGATACATGTTCACTCCTAGTCTACCCCGTACCACTGATACATGTTCACTCAGAGACTACCTGTAGAGTGGTGTGTCTACTGAACTGATAGTACAGGGTTCTATTCCTGACAGTACAGGGTTCGTTTTTCCCCACAGCTGATAAAATGATCAATAGTAAAAAAAAAAAATTCTTGTTTCAAAGTGATAAACTAATGACTGGAGGACTGGTAGTTGTGTCAGTATTATAATTAACTGACCATATAACTCGTGTGTTTATTTAATTTGTGAGTGCACCGTAAAACGCCACAGTTAAAACTATCGGAGGTGAGAGTGAGCTATACAATGTCATCCTCCTACATACCCCTCCAGTTCACCTCTTACTACCCGTCTGGAGACGCTATTTAGAGGAAATAAATTCACATTTTCGTGGATCATGTGAAACCTTTGGGGACAAAACTCTCGTTTGTAGACTTGATTAAGATTCGATCACAGGACTCCCACATACATGTCATAAGGAAACTAGATAATGTGAGATTGACGCCATTGCCCACTTACCCCCCACTACGGAGTAAGCCGCTGTTAGATTCCTGTGTGAATGGTTTACCTACTAGTGTCTCTTTTTGTTTAGGGGCGGAGTTTATACAGCACCAGAGTCAGATTATTTCACGGAGGAACAATATGTCTAACTTCTGGGTCTGAAGCAGTGAGAAATATGTGTGTAGCTTGAAGCAGGGAGAGCAATGTGTGTAACTTAAAGCAGAAGGAGATATGTCTATAGTTTGAAGCAGGGAGAGCTATGTGTGTAACTTAAAGCAGAAGGAGATATGTCTATAGTTTGAAGCAGGGAGAGCTATGTGTGTAGTTTGGTAGAAATCCGTTTAACTATTGTGTTTAAATATTGCCAAACTTGAACACTTATTTGATATTTAACAAATACTATATTAAAGCTGCATTTTATCTCTTTGGCTTTATTAAGGTTGAGGAAGACGGGATCTGAAAAATGTCGCTCAATATTTTATTATGAAGTTTCTGGTCCTTCCATGACACGTCTATGTCCCTGGTCCCTCAATGACACGTCTATGACCCTGGTCCCTCAATGACACGTCTATGTCCCTGGTACCTCCATGACACGTCTATGTACCTGGTCCTTCCATGACACGTCTATGTCTCTAGTCCTTCCATGACACATCTATGTCCCTGGTCCCTCCATGACACGTATACGTCCCTGGTACCTCCATGACACGTATATGTCTTTGGTCCCTCCAAGACACGTCGATGTCCTTGGTCCCTCAATGACACGTCTATGTCCCTGGTCTCTCAATGATACGTCT
Source organism: Timema podura (assembly GCA_033556935.1). Classification (NCBI taxonomy): domain Eukaryota; kingdom Metazoa; phylum Arthropoda; class Insecta; order Phasmatodea; family Timematidae; genus Timema; species Timema podura. The sequence continues at coordinate 16,734,819 of JAVRXN010000002.1, read as the reverse complement.
ATATCTCTGGTCCTTCCATGACACGTCTATGTCCCTGGTCCCTCCATTACATGTCTATGTATATGGTCCCTTAATGACACGTCTATGTCCCTGGTCCCTCAATGACACGTCTATGTCTTGTTACAGAGAGCAGCTGTCTACAGCTCCTGGATATCAGAGTACCGCAGTTCGCTGAGCTGTATGACTCTGTAACTCTGAGCTGTGAATTCGACCTCGCTGGGGGCAAACTGTACAGTGTCAAGTGGTACAAGGACGACTTCGAGTTCTTCAGATACATCCCCGACAACGATCCCCCCTCGAGTGCGCTGCCCCTGCCCGGAATACACGTAGAGGTGAGTTCCCGAGACAAGACAACATGTTAATTATATAATTACGAAATGAAAGTACTACGTACATAGTTATAATTAACTGGTTGGAGGGATCAGAAGATAAGCTACCTATCTGGTATTTTGTGACCCAACCTGTCAGTCTTACGTGACTCTACCTGTAAGTCTTATATGACCACCTGTCAGTCTTATGTGACCCAACCTGTCAGTCTTACGTGACTCTACCCGTCAGTCTTATATGACCACCTGTCAGTCTTACGTGACCACCTGTCAGTCTTACGTGACCACCTGTCAGTCTTACGTGACCACCTGTCAGTCTTACGTGACCACCTGTCAGTTTTACGTGACCACCCGTCAGTCTTGTATGACCACCTGTCAGTCTTATGTGACGCTACCCGTCAGTCTTATATGACCACCTGTCAGTCTTATGTGATCCAACCTGTCAGTCTTATGTGACCCAACCTGTCAGTCTTACGTGACTCAACCTGTCAGTATTTTGTTCTCGGTCTTTCTGGAGTATTCCGATATAACTGTGTGTAATTAAACGAAACTTCTTCAAGTGTTCACTGTAGCCCCTTGTCAAGTGTTCACTGTAGCTCCTTGTCAAGTGTTCACTGTATCTTCTTGTCAAGTGTTCACTGTAGTTCCTCCTGTCTCCTAAGTGCTCCTGTTATTTGTTTCAGCTCTCCCTCTCCAATATGACTACTCTCCGACTCACCAAGTTGAGTTTTGCCAGCACGGGCATCTATAGGTGCGAGGTCTCCATGGAAGCCCCCAAGTTCGACACCGTAATGGACTCTCGGAACATGACCGTCAGGGGTGAGTCACACACTTAGGTTAAGTTGGATTGTTCAACACTTGTCATTGGTATGCTACAGATATCCGATCGCAAGCAAACCACTCGACCTCCTACATGTCAGGGAAATATACTATTAACCTCCACAGTATCATATTACATTTCATTATTCATCACTCACATTGTCTATTTCCTCCCCAATATTGAGTGCAATAGAGACGGACACCAGCCAAACATTTGTCCAGGTAGTTGCTGTGGTCCTTGCCATAGTTACGGTATGAGCAGCTGGGCAGGTTGAGAACTTCCTGCCATCAAGTTGATATCACCAATAATTGAATTAGAGACCGCGATTCAACACGAGACAGACAACACCACTCATTCTGAGGAGGGCCGCGGAGGAAGGCCGTGGAAGAGGACTCCCAACCAGCGATGTCAGAATATTCAACCTGGCCCACGTGCACGCTATGGTGTTTAAGTTGTTAGAGCCAGATCAGAATAAAAGGTGGTCATTGGGATTCAAACTGGGCCTCGATATCTCATTTATGTGTTTTGAGGACGAGATTTAGTCCAATTTATTATAGTTATTTTGAATCGCCACGGTAGGCGAGAGTCTTAAACCTTTGCTTTTCATTTAATATGTTGTAAACCCAGGAAAGATGGTCGGAGGAGGAGATGGGAACCTTAACCCTATATTTTCATGTTAAATTAAATGTGTACTTATCACCTGAGTAGGCAAGAGGAAATTAACTATTATTTTCCTCAGTCGTATCCAATTTTGTATCACGGATTATAGTGACGTCATGTACACAGACGCTGGAGATGCTCCAGTTGATTCGTGCAATGCAGAGCTGAACGCTATGTTCAAAACATCCGAATGAACCTAATATTCAGTTTGGAAAATAGTCAACGCCACCTTTAAGTCCCTGTTGAACCTTTCCACATGGTTTCGTGAGGATTATAGGGGCTAGTGGATACATGCCTGATACCCCCAGCGAAACACATATCTAAAATTTACTTGAACCAAAAACATGGTCCATAGTAGCTCACAATATGCCTCAAAGATAGCCCAAACCCTCCTGGACAGATCATGGACAGTAGTTGTGACCTTCATGTTCATGAGAGGTATCATCTCGATAAACTTAGAAAAGGCGTCAACCAAGACAAGATTACAGACATTTCCGTTAGAAGAACGGGTGATGGGCCCGACAAAACTGACAAAAAACCTTCTCCCACGACGCTGAGCTACATCAGCAGAATGCAACCCAACTCTCCTATTCTGAGCAGGCTTTTCCATGGGGCATGTTTCACACCTCCTCACCCAGTTTCTAACGTCCTTATACAGGCCTGGCCAATAAAATTCTTTTACCACTTTCTTGTGGGTCTTCAGAACACCAAGGTGTCCCCCTGTATCTTATATCTGCTGTTGTCTAAATAGACACAAAAGACTCAGGGATAGTCTGGATAACAAATTATGGTTCCCTCATACTAAAGAGCAATCGGGTCTAAACCTTCGCTCATCCGTGACAGAGTGTCAACCACGATATTGCCCATACCAAGATATGATGAGTAGTGAAATTTAACAGGGAGAGACACATAACCCACCCACCCTATTTTATCTAGTAGCTTAGGATAAATCCACATCCATGCCAGAGCCATATTTTTGGTAAATACCTCAAATTTATCTTGTTCATGTTTGGCCACAAAATTTTCAACTCCAAACCCACAGCTGAGGCACTCCTTCTCATATACGTTGTACCTCTTTTTCCGCAACCGCAAAACCCCCTCAGAATAAAGTTGAAGAGCACAGCCCCAAGTACAATAAAGGAGGCTTCCACCCTGAGTTGGAACGGTTTAGGAAGATCGGAACTCTTGAGTACTCTAGGGGAAATTAAAGCTTGCTTTAAGGCCTGGGAGAATCTCTGTTACACCTCTCGCCAGATAAAATTAACTCCTTTTTCTTCAAGGAGCTTACAGGCGAAGCCAAATCCGAAAACATGAGTACAAACATAGCATAATAAGTGCACATCCTTGCAAAGCGTTGGACCCCCTTAAGATTCTTAAGGGCCAGGAACTTAACTTTGGGCTTTATTCACTCGGCACCAACTAGGACCATTTGAAATTACATATCCAATATAGTTGATAGAACCAGCAGCCCAAGTCATCTATCAGGATTGACTGTCAAACCAGCCTCCCTAAATCTTTGAAGAACTCTCTCAATATGAATCATATGGTCACGCAAAGATTCACTATATATATATATAATTAATTATAAATATATAAATTCATCCAGGTAGCTAAACACGAATTTGTACTTAAAATCAGCCAATATGGGCTCCAGAACACGACTGAGAGGCGCATTTTGTTTCAGTGTTTTTTGATTGTTGAAGGTAGCCTCAGACCCTCTTGTGAGGCTCAAGAAGGCGAAGTCCCATGTTATCCAGGTGACAGTTAGAAAGAGACCAACACAAATCACTCTTTGGTGATCTATTGAAACTTTGTGTCAATGCGTGTCGAGGAGTTGAACACGGTTAAGTCAATGAAGGTTAGGTAAATAGACAATTAACTGTATCTGAGATTATAAAAAGGTGTTTGACATCTGTTTATTTGACATCAGAAAATAAATATCGTATCTAGAGAAAGTCTTTATTAACTGAAATTTTCCCCATCCGAGGTGATAGCGTCCCAAAGTACACTGGATAGTCGGGGTTTACCGTCACGAGTGCATGTGTTCATCAGACAAAGTAACAGAGGACATTTAACTCGTCTCCTGGTTCGGGCCATAAACTGATAGGCACGTCCCCCTGGTTCGAGTCATAGACTGATAACACGCTCCACTGGTTCAGATCATAGACTGATTAGCACGCTCACCTGGTTAAGGTCATATACTGATAAGCACGCTCCACTGTTTGGGTCAGTAGACTGATAAGCACGCTCGCCTGGTTTGGATATAGACTGATAATCACGCTTCCTGGTTCGTGCAATAGACTGATAAACACGCTCCCTGGTTAGGTCATATACTGATAAGCACGCTCCCCTGATTTGGGTCAGAGACTGATAAGTACGCTCACCTGGTTCGTGAATAGACTGATAACACGCTTCCCTGGTTCGGCATTAGACTGATAAGCACCTTTCCCTGGTTCGGTATAGACTGATAAGTACGTCCCCTGTTTAGCTAGATTATAGCCACGTTCTGGTTTATATCTGTGATAAGTACGCCCTGTTCAGGTTAAAGATGATAAGAGTCCTGTTCATGTTAAGATGATAATACGCCTCCTGTTCAGTTAAAGATGAAGGCAAGCTCTGGTTCATGTTAAAAACCGAATATAGTAGCTCCACTAGGTTAGATTTAAGACTGATATAGAAAGCTCGCCGTGAAATGATATCAAACGCTTAGATAGTCGCCCTTGGTTCAGGTAAAGACTGAATCAAGCGGCATTAATGACTATATGTACGCTCCTGGTTCAGGTAAGACTGATAAGAAGTGGTTTTTAGATGATAAAGCTCCGGTCAGGTTGCTATTCGCTTGGTTGTTAAGACTGATAAGCAGCTCGGCTTAAAGATGATAAGTACGCTCCCTGGTTCAGGTTAAAGACTGATAAGCAAGCTCCCCTGGTTCATGTTAAAGACTGATAAGTACGCTCCCCTGGTTCAGGTTAAAGACTGATAAGTACGCTCCCCTGGTTCAGGTTAAAGACTGATAAGCAAGCTCCCCTGGTTCAGGTTAAAGACTGATAAGCAAGCTCCCCTGGTTCATGTTAAAGACTGATAAGTACGCTCCCTGGTTCAGGTTAAAGACTGATAAGCAAGCTCCCTGGTTCAGGTTAAAGACTGATAAGCAAGCTCCCCTGGTTCATGTTAAAGACTGATAAGTACGCTCCCCTGGTTCAGGTTAAAGACTGATAATCAAGCTCCCCTGGTTCATTTTAATGACTGATAAGTACGCTCCCCTGGTTCAGGTTAAAGACTGATAAGCAAGCTCCCCTGGTTCATGTTAAAGACTGATAAGTACGCTCCCCTGGTTCAGGTTAAAGACTGATAAGCAAGCTCCCCTGGTTCATGTTAAAGACTGATAAGTACGCTACCCTGGTTCAGGTTAAAGACTGATAAGCAAGCTCCCCTGGTTCATGTTAAAGAATGATAAGTACGCTCATCTGGTTCAGGTTAAAGAGTGATAAGCAAGCTCCCCTGGTTCATGTTAAAGACTGATAAGTACGCTCCCCTGGTTCAGGTTAAAGACTGATAAGTACGGTCCCCTGGTTCAGGTTAAAGACTGATAAGCAAGCTCCCCTGGTTCATGTTAAAGACTGATAAGCAAGCTCCCCTGGTTCATGTTAAAGACTGATAAGTACGCTCCCCTGGTTCAGGTTAAAGACTGATAAGCAAGCTCCCTGGTTCATGTTAAAGACTGATAAGCAAGCTCCCCTGGTTCATGTTAAAGACTGATAAGTACGCTCCCCTGGTTCAGGTTAAAGACTGATAAGCAAGCTCCCCTGGTTCATGTTAAAGACTGATAAGTACGCTCCCCTGGTTCAGGTTAAAGACTGATAAGTACGCTCCCCTGGTTCAGGTTAAAGACTGATAAGCAAGCTCCCCTGGTTCATGTTAAAGACTGATAAGTACGCTCCCCTGGTTCAGGTTAAAGACTGATAAGCAAGCTCCCCTGGTTCGTGTAATAGACTAATAAGCACGCTTGGTTTAAATCATAGACTAATAAGCACGCTCACCTGGTTTGGGCCATAGACTGATAAGCACATTTTACTGGTTCGGGTCATAGACTGATAAACACGCTCCCCCTGGTTCGGGTCATAGACTGATAAGCACGATCCCCGTCCTATCGCCCGTTCTGGATATCTTCATATTTACAATTCTAAGGTAGAGATGATGAAGGTGTTTTAGAAGAAACACACACACATTATTAAAAAGAGGCTAAATTGCAGCAAAAAACCCGTACCATAATAGGAGCCCACAAAGATTTAAACCCCGACATCTCTATAAAAGACGACCAAGTGAAATGCAAATCAAACGCCTTAGACCCTCGCCCTGGTGGGGACACGAACAAGGCATTAATCTCATATGATATTTTTACGAAGATGAGAATGTGTAGTTCAAATCACGGCAGGTCATTTTGGGGTTGTTGGACTAAAGGCCAACTACGGCTTAAAAATTAATATCCCCCAAATAAAGCAGCAACACAACAATCTTGAATACCAACTTCTGTAGCTCACAAAGCTACATGCAATCAAAATGGTCCAGTTGAAAGGTTTTAAAGTTTATTAATCGTGTAAAAAACTCCCGATAGTAAAAAAAAAACATTGTCACGGACAGGCAATAATGTCTGTCTTGTAAATATTTGCTTGAAAGTTGGCAAGGACATTTCCTATAGACTAGTAGCCATATCTCCTCTCTTCTTATAGACTGGTAGCCATATCTAGTCTCTGCTCATATACTGGTAGCCATATCTCCTCTCTTATTATAGACCGGTAGCCAGATCTCTCTCTTTTCATATGGGAGCCATACTGTCTTTTTATAGACTGGTAGCCATATCTCTCTCTTCTTATAGACTGGTAGCAGTCTCTCTATTCTATCGGGTGCATATCTCGTCTCTTCTTATAGACTGGTAGCCATATCTCCTCTCTTCTATAGACTGGTAGCCATATCTTCTCTCTTCTCATATACTGGTAGCCATATCTCTCTCTTCTTATAGACTGGTAGCCTATTAGTCTCTTTCAAGTCCTATCTCTCCTTCTCTATAATGGTAGCCATATCTCCTCTCTTTTATAGACTGGTAGCCATATCTCGTTTCTCTTATAGATGGTAGCCATATCTCCTTCTTCTTATAGACTGGTAGCCATATCTCTTCTCTTCTATAGACTGGTAGCCATATCTTCTCTCTTCTCATATACTGGTAGCCATATCCCCTCTTTTCTTATAGACTGTAGCCATATTCGTTCTCCATAGACTGTAGCCATATCTACATCTCTTTTATAGACTGGTAGTCATATCTCGTCTCTTCTCATAGACTGGTAGCCTAATCTCGTCTTCTCATGACTGTAGCATATCTTCTTCTCATATACTGGTAGCCATCTCCTCTCTTCTTATATACTGGTAGCCATATCTGTTTCTTCTCATAGACTGGTAGTCAATCTCCTCTCTTCTTATAGACTGGTAGCCATATCTCCTCTCTTCTTATAGACTGGTAGCCAATCTCTCTCTTCTTATAGACTGGTAGCCATATCTCGTTCTTCTCATAGACTGGTAGCCTATCCTCTCTTCTATAGACTGGTAGCCAGATCTCCTCTCTCTCATAGACTGGGAGCCATATCTCCTCTCTTCTTATAGACTGGTAGCCATATCTCGTTTCTTCTATAGACTGGTAGCCATATCTCCTCTCTTCTTATAGACTGGTAGCTAGATCTCCTCTATTCTCATAGACTGGTAGCCATATCTCCTCTCTTATTATAGACTGGTAGCCGGATTCTCCTCGACCTCTTTTTTACAGGCTTGTGTAATTATGTCAACTTATGGGTTTGGAGATATCTTCTATAGCACCGCGATGCTCCCAGGCTAGAAATGACCCCGCCTCATGACGTCACACGCGATACTTTGGACTGGTTCAAAACCCGCCACAGGGAAATTGCGTTTTCGTCTCGACAATCAAAGCACGCCAGTTCAATAACTCTCCTCGCACCATCCCACTTCTGTTACAAGTGCCTCGCTCTCCCACACTTGTGTTACATGTGCCTCTCTCCCCACACTTCTGTAACAAGTCCTCGCTCTCCCACACTTGTGTTACAAGTGCCTCTCTCTCCCACACTTCTGTAACAAGTGCCTCACCCCCTGGTGCGTTGTTGGCTAAGCGCCCGTCGTGTTGACCCGACTGCGAGACGGAGTCGAGGGTCGATTCTCGTCGGTGAACTGGGGTGGTTTTTCCTAAATGGTTTTCCACTCCTCCACCAGCCAATGCGGGTTCATCTCTATTCACCTTCCAATCCTAATCCTTACGTAATTAGTAATTAGCGTATAACCAACGGTAGTAGACGCGTCTAATAATATAATAAATATAACAGCTCGCCTCCACATTGTTTACAAGCCTCTTCTCAATTTATTACATGTGCCCTCTCAATCACTTCTGTATCAAGTGCTCGCTTCCCACACTTGTGTTACAAGTCCTCTTCAATTGTTTAAATGCCTTCCACACTTTCATCCCTCTTCATTTGTTTAATTACAACCCTATCACCCTCTTCAATGCTTCTTCCAAATTTACAACCTATATCCTCTTCATTAGTTTAAATTACAACCTATTCCTCTTCATTAGTTTAATTACAACCCTATATCCCTCTTCCTTAGTTTAAATTACACCCCTATATTCCTCTTCATTAGTTCAAATTACACCCCTATATTCCTCTTCATTAGTTTAAATTACAACCCTATATCCCTCTTCATTAGTTTAAATTACACCCCTATATTCCTCTTCATTAGTTTAAATTACAACCCTATATTCCTCTTCATTAGTTCAAATTACACCCCTATATTCCTCTTCATTAGTTTAAATTACAACCCTATATCCCTCTTCATTAGTTTAAATTACACCCTATATTCCTCTTCATTAGTTCAAACTAAACCATATATTCCTCTTCCTTAGTTCAAATTACAACCCTATATTCCTCTTCATTAGTTTAAATTACAACCCTATATCCCTCTTCATTAGTTTAAATTACACCCTATATCCTCTTCATTAGTTTAAATTACAACCCTATATTCCTCTTCATTAGTTCAAATTACACCCCTATATTCCTCTTTATTAGTTCAAATTACACCCTAATTCCCTTTATTAGTTCAAATTACACCACTATATTCCTCTTCATTAGTTTAAATTACAACCCTATATCCCTTCATTAGTTTAAATTACAACCCTATATCCCTCTTCATTAGTTTAAATTACAACCCTATATCCTCTTCATTAGTTTAAATTACAACCCTATATCCCTCTTCATTAGTTTAAATTACAACCCTATATCCTCTTCATTAGTTTAAATTACACCCCTATATTCCTCTTCATTAGTTCAAATTACACCCCTATATTCCTCTTCATTAGTTTAAATTACAACCCTATATTCCTCTTCATTAGTTCAAATTACACCCCTATATTCCTCTTATTAGTTCAAATTACACCACTATATTCCTCTTCTTAGTTCAAATTACAACCCTATATCCTCTTCATTAGTTAAATTACACCCTATATTCCTCTTCATTAGTTTAAATTACACCCCTATATTCCTCTTCATTAGTTTAAATTACAACCCTATATTCCTCTTCATTAGTTCAAATTACACCCCTATATTCCTCTTCATTAGTTTAAATTACAACCCTATATCCCTCTTCATTAGTTTAAATTACAACCCTATATCCCTCTTCATTAGTTTAAATTACACCCCTATATTCCTCTTCATTAGTTTCAAATTACACCCCTATATCCCTCTTCATTAGTTTAAATTACAACCCTATATTCCTCTTCATTAGTTCAAATTACACCCCTATATTCCTCTTCATTAGTTTAAATTACAACCCTATATCCCTCTTCATTAGTTTAAATTACAACCCTATATTCCTCTTCATTAGTTCAAATTACACCCCTATATTCCTCTTCATTAGTTTAAATTACAACCCTATATTCCTCTTCATTAGTTTAAATTACAACCCTATATTCCTCTCATTATTTCAAATTACAGCCCTATATTCCTCTTCATTAGTTTAAATTACAGCCCTATATTCCTCTTCATTAGTTTAAATTACAACTCTATATTCCTCTTCATTAGTTCAAATTACAGCCCTATATTCCTCTTCATTAGTTTAAATTCCAACCCTATATTCCTCTTCATTAGTTCAAATTACAACCCTATATTCCTCTTCATTAGTTCAAACTAGAACCATATATTCCTCTTCATTAGTTCAAACTAGAACCATATATTCCTCTTCATTAGTTCAGACTAGAACCATATATTCCTCTTCATTAGTTCAAATTACAGCCCTACATTCCTCTTCATTAGTTCAGACTAGAACCATATATTCCTCTTCATTAGTTCAAATTACAGCCCTACATTCCTCTTCATTAGTTCAGACTAGAACCATATATTCCTCTTCATTAGTTGAGACTAGAAAATTACAACCCTATATTCCTCTTCATTAGTTCAAACTAGAACCATATATTCCTCTTCCTTAGTTCAAACTAGAACCATATATTCCTCTTCATTAGTTCAGACTAGAACAATATATTCCTCTTCATTAGTTCAAATTACAGCCCTACATTCCTCTTCATTAGTTCAGACTAGAACAATATATTCCTCTTCATTAGTTCAAATTACAGCCCTATATTCCTCTTCATTAGTTCAGACTAGAACCATATATTCCTCTTCCTTAGTTCAAACTAGAACCATATATTCCTCTTCCTTAGTTCAAACTAACAATACCATATATTCCTCTTCATTAGTTCAACGGAACCATAATTTCTCTTCATTAGTTCAAACTAGAACCATATATTCCTCTTCATTAGTTCAGAACTAGAACAATATATTCCTCTTCCATTAGTTCAGACTAGAACATATATTCCTCTTCCTTAGTTCAGACTGAACCATATATTCTCTTCATTAGTTCAAACTAGAACCATATATTCCTCTTCATTAGTTCAAACTAGAACCATATATTCCTCTTCATTAGTTCAGACTGGAACCATATATTCCTCTTCATTAGTTCAGACTGGAACCATATATTTCTCTTCATTAGTTCAGACTAGAACCATATATTCCTCTTCCTTAGTTCAAACTAGAACCATATATTCCTCTTCATTAGTTCAGACTGGAACCATATATTTCTCTTAATTAGTTCAAACTAGAACCATATATTCCTCTTCATTAGTTCAAACTAGAACCATATATTCCTCTTCATTAGTTCATACTAGAACCATACATTCCTCTTCATTAGTTCAAACTAGAACCATATATTCCTCTTCATTAGTTCAAACTAGAACCATATATTCCTCTTCATTAGTTCAGACTAGAACCATACATTCCTCTTCATTAGTTCAAACCACAACAATATATTCTTCATCATTATCAACATCCCCGCCGCCGAGGAAAAGTACATAAAACACAAACAAAACGCTTCAAACAAATCAATGACCGAGAATTAGTACTGTAAGAAAATGTGTCATATTTCACATCACAACATATAGATGGCTATAGACTTAGTACACGGAGCGGTTCTGGTAGAGTAATGAGATTAATTATTATCAACAACAGACAGTCAAACTTGCAGCGTGAAGATGCTGCTTGCTATCTTATCTATTGGCTCTAGGAGTACGCACGGTTTGGTGGCCCGAGTAGACGCGGCTCATCACCAGGAGAGCATCTCCCTCAAGAGGCCGCTCAGTCTTGGCTTGAGATACCTCCTATACTCGCATGAGCTCCTAATACATGGAGACTAAGTGGTGACTGCGAAACGTCTTCGTGCTGCTTCAAGAACAACAGAGAATTAAGAAGAAAAAAAAACCTACACCGCCGCAATTCAATATGAATATATATATTAATTAATTTTATCCATTCAGGAGTGTTGGTTGATGATAGGTCTATCGTTAACGGGAGATAAAATAATGGCAGCGGTGGGATTCGAACCCACGCCTCCGAGGAGACTGGTGCCTTAAACCAGCGCCTTAGACCGCTCGGCCACGCTACCCTATATATGCCAACCCGATTATTGTGATAAATAAATATAGTCCACGAAGTATTTATTACCTAAAAGTCTAAAATTCAAACTAGCTTTTTTGTATCTTGGCAGCTGGTACACAATAATATAGCAATGACCTCAAAATATGACACACACACATTTTATATAACCCGCCTCGGTGGCGTAATTAGCTAACGCGCTAGTCGTGTTGAGCTCGACTGCCAAGGATGGGGAGATCAAGGTTTGACTCTCGGTCGGGTAAACTGAAGGTGGTTTTTCCTAAATGGTATTCCACTCCCCCCTCAACGCAAATGATATACATGCTGAAAATTGCACACTTAATCCGTCAGTGCATTACTTCATTGTCGCACAAAAGTGATGAAGAGCCAAGCTAATAAATAACACAGCTCATATTCTAGGTATCTCGCTCGCTTTTTCTACTATGCGCCCGCCATTAACTTTGGGTGATTTAGTCAAGATCATTAGACAGCATTGTTCGGGTATTTCTGAAACCTGCAGTTGGTTAGATAGACTCCAGTAAACAGTGCTAGGAGGTAACACAAATATTGAAATCAGTCTCGTTTGTCCGCCGTAGTCAGGGATTGGCTCTGATTCTTTTAGGTAAAATATAAACAAGTGCCAAATTAATGATACCTAGTTTTAACGCATTCAAATCGAAATATATTGCATTGGATTTTGTAAGGGGTGACTTGGAAATAACACTTCAAATAAAGTCACCCTCAAATTGTTCATTTATAAACATTTAAAACTCAAAATCGAAGAGGGCCCGTGTGTTTCAGAATTATTATTTATTAGCACCGCGTCTTACTACCCGTTCGGGCTATACGCACTTACGCTCATGTGTAATGGTAGGGTTATTGTGAGATGAAATGGAGGTGGGATCCGAACCACGGTGGAGGCCTGGCATTCCAAACATTCACAAGTTGTGATTAATACACATCCTGTCAGAGATGAAGGAAGAGTTTGGCAATCAGATAAATCTGTACCGAGACCGAGGTTTGAACCCCGAACCCCAGCACAGAAGTCTGACACCTTACCTTACCTTACCCCTAGACCGCCAAGTCACCTGTGTTTCAGAAAAAGTGGAAGCTTTAATATTTTGTATACCAAATAAATAGTAGCATAGTTTGTCTTGTATGTAAACAAACAGTGTTTGTCGTTTTCGTTTAGTCTTGTTCGTGGGTAGGTTGGCTGCGAAAAAGTTTCAAACTTCTGTGGAAAAATAAAAGGCGAGTCCTAATATTTTATGTTGTATTTTTTTTAATAGAAATACTTATGATGGTGGCAATTTTTTTTTAATGTGGCCCCTACAGTTTTTTTTGTTTTAAATATGTTCTTTAAGTTTGACACCCCTGTCCTAGTGTATAGTAAATATTATTTTTAGATTAATTATTTATCTAACCTAGTTAGAAGCTCTTCTTACTTTTTTTTATTTATCATCACATCAGTCTGACTGAGATGACACGCGAGCGAGCAAGCGAGTGACATGCGCGTGCTACAAGAGTCGGCTAGGCTACCAGGAGAGCAGAACACTGCAGGAGGTGTTCGACCAACTCGCCATGCCCGCTTGCAATTCAATGGAGAGCGATTTGATTGTTTATTTAATATTCTATTAATAAATTAACAGTAAAATTTTAGTATTAGTGATCGAGAGCCATTATTTGAATTACAATATAAGATATGGTCTAGTTATTCAAAATCAGAATCAGGATTAAACGAATTGTTAGTGTTAATGTGTGTTACATGTAGTCACACTAAAGAGTCATACTTGCTCCGAAAAAAAATCACATAACATCTGTCTTAAGATTGTGCATTCACAAATTATTATTATTATTATTGTTATTATTATTATTATTATTATTATTATTACAACTATTTTCATTTATGGACATGTAGTAAAAATGCTATATTCAGCTATATCTTATAGTATAGGCCTATATGTATATACGAATGTATAGCATAAAATGTTTTATAATAATCTCTATATAATATTATAAATGTAGTCTACTAGTTTTACGACAGGCTGCTTATACTGCTAACCAACCTAACAAAATCTAACCTTCACTTGATAAGCAAATGTAATCAAAGACTTTGTTTGTGAAAAAAAAATATTTCTGTCGTAGAGTGGATAAAGTGAGTGTGAGCTAAATCAAGTCTACTTTTATAAACTGAACTATAAAATTGTATACGAAAAAACTACGTATAATGGCCATAGCTGAGAACAGATATTAACCATGCCCAAGGTTTGACCTTGTAGCTAATTAGTTAAAATAATTATTGTGTAGATTATAGCTTATCATCCAAAGTTTGTGACTGACAGGCAGTTCCGTCAAATAGACCCTGTCTAGTATTTAAGTAGCCAAGGAGTATTATTATACTGCCTATATTTTTAGGTTTAACTTGTGTGGCGATATTCCTGAGACCGTCAGAATGAAAACTACTCGATAGTTGTCTTTTCCCATCTCATTCTTACAGTCATCTTACGTAACAATGGACCTCTCCTTCTAAAATACTATATAGCTCCTCAATTATCTGTGCAGCCTAGTTCACAGGATATTCAGTTGAAATATCAGTTGTACTAGGTCTATTTCCAAATGTTTCTGGTCTCCGAGTCGTAGATTTACTCTGGCCCTTCTATGATATGTGTTTCAAGTTGTAGTTGTTCCATTTTTACAACGGTCACTGTATTATCAGGGCCGTAGCAGGTCAACATTTCAAGGGATTAAGGGGGCACAGCCCTCCTACCGGCCTTAGCATTGACAATTACTAATATTAAATGTCTCTAGAAGAAATCTGGAGCTAATTTTTATGGTAATTAAGGGCAGAAATTAAATACATTAAGTGCTTTACTTATGGTTAATATTTATAGACTTACATAGCACCCTCTCCTTCCAAGTCTGTTAAATAAAGGCACACCAAGGGGCGGTAGAACTGGGGGAGTAGGGCTTAAGGGGGTATTGCCCCCTAAAAATAATTTTGCCTTTTCTAGATTTAATACACTTACCTCTTATATTTTCAAATATGATTAAAAGAAATCCAAATGGCGTCTAAATCTAAAGGTATTTAATTAATATTTTAAAAATTTAGGTAAGGGCATTTTAAAATATCTTATAGGGGCATCAAAACGTAAAAAAAAAAAAAAAAAAAAAAAAATGAAGAAAGACCTCTCTAAATAGATTCAAGAGTAATAAAATGTTCAAAATAGCTCGAGACCTCTCTAATAGCTTTGAGACATCCAATTGACAAATGTTTGCCGGAGGGGGCCCAAAACTCTCTAGGAAGTTATATGTTTTAAAAAAGTTGAGCCTGGAGTGAATATTGTCACCCTGCTTCACAGTACACGATTGTACACTTGTCAAATATATTTCCAGCGTCAGCAAAATTAATGTACTACCTGCGAGTTGTCTGTGGGCTGATAGCTACCCCCCCTTCCCCTATCCAGACCCCCTCGCCTTTTCATTCTTCTTTTTTTGGCCACACAATTGCGACGTGTTCTCAGAACTACGATTCGGATACTTTCAACTTGAAAGATTTTATTTTTTCCTGATCTCAAGGACTTATCCCCTCCATCAGTTCTCTCACCCCCCCCCCCCCCCCCCACAATCATTAATACTTACTGAACACAAGCGCAAATTATTTTTAAAAAGGTACTCAAACATTAGAATACCTACATACTCGAGCTTTGTTTGTTTGAACCGTAAATAAGGCAGTACGGTAGGGCCGCCGTGACCATTTTTTTTAAACTTTTAATTAAAGAAAACTAGTTTTATAAGTTTCAAACCACGCGCCAAGCGAGAACCGGCCGTACTATCAGCCGCACAGACGCGCCTATTATGGTCATTGTGCTATAATATCACCGTAATCATCATCATCATCATCATCATTGATCGTTGCAACAAGAATAACGGAGAGTAGTAAGTACACTGTAGTGTACAGTACACGTTATTACTTTATTTAATGTTTGTAATGTCTTGCTGTGGGTAATTTATCAATTGAATTAAACCGTATTTATGTATATTACACGAATATCACGTTGTATGATAGTTTGGTATAAACAGTGGTGGATCTAGGAACGTATATGGGGGCGGATATGGGGCCCCTACTGTATTCATTTTTATTATAAATTTTTGGGGCGACAGGGGAGTGCTTGAACCCTTGACCCCCGCCCCCCACCCTGGCCTTGATATTAGCCAATATCGGAAGCTGCGGTCGATTTCCCGTACATGTTTAATTTGACAATTTTAAATGGTTTCCACTGCTGAGATCATTTAATATTTGTATGGCTGCATGCAGTCCTGGTAAACATGAAGAGCCCCCCCACCCCCTTTTTATATTGCGGTAAAAAGAAGAGTGACATCTTAACATCTAATAAACAAAGGAAGGGTTTAGGCGCATTTTGAAAACTAATTAGATACCCTAGATAAATGATAACCACAAGCCAAGTTTGTATTAATAAAATATAGTTTTATTAATAAATTAGAATTACGTTTTATGAGACAGTAAATCAAAACAAAGTTTGATTCCCAGAAGGGGAACAACGAAGACTAGCAAAAGTATACAAATACATAACCTCCGATAGGTGAAAAAATAAGGAGAGAAGTTCCTATCCTATTCAATTAACATACACGTCTTATATTAATAATACTTCCTAGTGCACAATGAATATGTTACTGTCCTATTTGGACTAATAGGTAACATACATTATTTCTTAGCAATACAATAGGGCTACTAACAATCATTTTACATCAATATCGTTTAGTAATACAGAAAAAACTGCTGACATTAAACCTCCATAACTATCCATTTATATTGGAAGTTCTATTTTAGTCTTTCTTCTTTTAAAGTGCAAATAACATGTCGACCAGCTTTAATGATGAAATACATCACTTTTTTTTTCTATTTTTCATTAATTTTAGACTTTCAAAGTTTTCCATACTTCTTTGGTTATTTCCTATACAATTTTACCAAATTTCAGCTTGAAAAGTACTAAAAATTCTCTGGACAGATATACATACATACAAAAAAAAATCTAATTCAAAAAATGAGCCCATAGATTTAAAGTTGGAATCAAATTCACTATTTGTCCTTGACCTTATCAAATCTCAATATGAAGTTTGGATGAAGCTCATCATACCATTCTGTGAAAGCCAAGGGACAGACAGATAGACGGGGGACATACAGGCAGACAGGCAGACAGCAGACAGACAGGTGGACAGACTTTTCTTTCTTTCTTTAATGATCTGTAGTTAATATAACAATATACTAAATTGTCAAATTAAAACATGTACCTTAATGTACAATACAATCAGTAATTAAGTTTGAGTACAAATTATCAACATAATGTAAGTAAAATACATTTCTATAAAAATTAACAATCAAATTTCCTCCAACTACTTTGTACAAAATGTTTCTGTATGTCCAGAAAGAGATATATTCAATCAACTTTCCTGCTATATCAGATTCACTTGATTGATCATCATGAATTAAAATACCCTCATCTACAAAAGGTCTGTTCATCAATCTTCTTACTAAACTCATGACAAACAACCAAACAGTTTCGGCACGAATACATTGTAAAACCATATGCATAGCATTACCTGGAACATTACACCTCGGGCACAGGACACTCTTCCATGTGGACTCCACATACATTTTAGGTTGAGGAAATTCAACATATTTCCCAAGAAGACCACTCAAGTAGGAATAATTAGTAACGTTTGTATTAACCTGGACTTGGTGCGAACAGGTAACTTTTAGAACACCAAACATTTGCCAGTCACTGCGGACTGAAATGTAAAACCCCGACAGAGCACCAAGTGAAGTAATATTTGAACCTTCAAGGTGAAGTTTGAAAGATAACAAATTCCGGTTTTGCCTTAGCCTTTTTTCTAGATATATGAGCTGAAGAGACATGACTCTACTAGGAAGGTGGCGGTGACTCCAGCTCCCCCAAATAGTATATCAGCAAACACATGATGTGACTTTAACCAATGATTACTATTCCGTAACATATTGACATACAACCTATTAATATCACAAATGAATTTCGCCGGTGGTTGTAGTACTGTAAGCAAATGTGTCAACTTAGATCCAGAGGATTGATTTATTAATAATCTTCTGCCTCTCTACGAGGCAGTGTACAGCCAACGAGTCCACTTCATCAAACCACGACGAACCTTACTTTCCGCCTCGACTCAATTTTGGTTAACCCATTGTTCAATGTTCCCAATGTAAATACCCAGATATTGTTGTCCCTCAGAAGACCATCGGTAATTGTTGGGTTTATCCGTTCTATTTCTACAATTTCCAACCCAGAGAGATTTAAGGTGGGGACACATTGCCGTCACGTCACGTGAGCTCATGTGACCTCACACAGTAGAGATATGACGTGACGTGCTGTTCATACTCACACTATAGTCACGTCATGTCACTCAACATGCGCTCTCGTTTCGTTTTCAGTAATACGTTTCTTATCTAAAGTTCTTCATTCTTGGACTAACCATGGATAAGAGTGGATCAAGCAGTTCATCTGAGTTTGAAGAACAGTTGGAAAATACTTGTACAGTATTAGTGGCTAATGCAGTGGCTTGTAAGAAAAGGGTGTGGGTGCATCAAATAAATTTGAAAAGGAAGGAGAAGGGCGAGTTTTATCATTTGGTTAAGGAACTTAAAGAACACCCAAGTCGATATGAAATGTATTTTAGAGTGACAAAGGAAGAATTTCAGTTCATACATGATCTTATAAAGGAGCTCAGCTACGCACTTTTTCAATAAGCATTTCCTACATAATTAACACACTCTAACAACCAAGAAAACTAAACGACTTGTCCACTGACGACACTTCAACGGACTCACGGCTCACGAAATATGTGCTGCTGCAGATATTGTGAGAGCGCGTGAGGGCGTGACGAGACATGAGGAGACATGACCTCACGTGATGTGTATGTAGTGACGCCAGTGTGAACGCGCACCCCTCTTATCAACAGAAATAAATCTACTCACACTTTGATTGCTTACGTGAGCTCATGTGACCTCACGTGACGTGACGCCAATGTGTCCCCACCTTTAGTCTTGCCCGGACTTAAATTGTGTCTTCGGACACAGGACAATGAATCCTGCAACATTTCTGCTAGGTACTTATATTTTGTTGTGAATTCACACACCACTGCAGCTGCGTTTTTAAAAACCAAAAAATTTTTTTTCAAAAAACTTGAAAACGTTTCTTTATCCAAAGGATATTGTTTGTCTTTAAAATTAAGTCTCCGGATTAATTCATCAATACTCGAAGCATCTTTGTCTTTTAATTTTTCTGCCTGTGAAACTAAAAGAAAATGTTGACACAACGGACCCATGATCATCAGAGTCATCATTGTGTTCTAGTGCTTTGACGCTTTTCATCTTCCTCACTGACATCCGATAATGTTGGTGACCTGGTGGTCTAGGGGTAAGGTGTCAGACTTCTGTGCTGAGGGTCCGGGGTTCAATCCTCGGTTCCGGCACAGATTTATCTGATTGCCAAACCCTTCCTTCACCTATGACAAGACGTGTATTAATCACAAGTTGTGAATGTGAGGAATGCCAGGCCTCCACCGTGGTTCGGATTCCACGTTAAACTGTAGGTCCTCCATTTCCTCTCACAATCACCCTACCATTGCACATTAGCGTAAGTGCGTATAACCCGAACGGGTAGTAAGACGCGGTGATGATAATAATAATAATAATACATCCGATGAATCCTCAAGGACATTAATTGACCTTTTCCCGCCAATAGAGCTGATACTATCCTCCATGTGAGATTCACTTAATGTATCGGGTGAGTTTCGACCACACTGTAGTCCACTATCAGTTTCCACTCTCTCAAAGACTATAGAACTGTCTGTTACCTCACCTTTCTGTTGTTGTATCTCTAAAAGTGACTGAGGGCGATGTTTAGGAACAGTAAGTATACTAATAGTGGGTACATAATCAACAGATGATCTAACTGAACGGGGTCAGCGCTGCCCCTGGCTTCAGTCAACCGCATCATTTTGCTAGTGCCGGTGACAACATCACTGAAGGTAGTGTTTCGACGGGGCTCACTTGACCGCTCGGCGTCCGACACATCTTGTGTACAGTTCCTTGTGTCCGACACATCTTGTGTACAGTTCCTTGTGTCCGACACATCTTGTGTACAGTTCCTTGTGTCCGACACATCTTGTGTACAGTTCCTTGGTACTCGCCATAGCATAATATTATCTATTGTCAAATTAATATCCAGAGGAAGGGAGTCTCCCCTGTTAGGTACAATATAAACAATACGTCTAAACGAGTACACGAGAAAAGCGTGGTAATCTGGAGTTTGTTTTAGTTTCCCTCATTTGACTCGTAATTTTACCATAGTTAGACAAGTTCGTTATTTGTAATGTCTGGTGTAACATTGGAAAGCACTACTTAAGTGGACGACATAGCAGATCTACTAATTGGAACAAAAATATTGTCTACGGACACAACCCCCAATATTTTATTAACACTCTCTCCATCCGCCATGAACAAACACAGCTGTCCGCCACTTATGTTGGACGCACAACGAGCATTATGTGGTCCCACAACATTACCCACACTGACCAAATAATTACCCAACACTTTACCGGTAACTATGGTGTCCAAAACAATCGCCAGTTTGCGGTCCGGCCTGTTCGACGACATTCCATATAATTCAGGATCCGAACCCGGCACACCACAACAAATACACTATTAATTAGGAAAACTCAAAACATCCTTGAGTTTAACTAAACACACAGTTAACAGCACAGCACAAAACTTTATGGAGCAACGCTCCACACACGTCACTCGCTACGAGAGCAACAGACAGACATACAGACAGACATGTAGACAGGCAGACAAGCGGAATTGTACGAGCCATTTTTTAAAAAAATTCGGGTGCACATAAAACGCCAAAATCAATTATAAACTCAGAATGAAATTTTTCAAGGTGACAATACTTTATCAAAAAGGTCAAAGAAAAGGCAAAAAAGCAGTTTTTGTGTGCCTAGGCTTGTTTGGGTTCAGAAAACATGAAAATGGTCGGGGTATTTATCGACTACAGCGCTTGGTGGCTGAATGTGTCTCTAATTGGGATCTGTTGTAGACTGGATATGTTTCTAATTACAATGTAAATGTACCAGGAAGTGTTTGTGATTATCGAGCCACCCTACATCTCCACGTCAACTGTTAGACAAGAGGTAAATATTTGCATCATTAGATGAATCTTCTCTTAACATGACACTATAACATTACGCTAGCACGAGCCCAGCCATTACGGCAACGTCAAATGCTCCTGGCAAACAAAAGAAGGCCGACCTTTTCAACCGTTAAGGAACGACCGGTTATATTAAACTGGGATAATCTGGATTAACACATCACCTTGCAATATTTCTGTTGAGGATTTACAAACATAAAAAGTAAGAAAGAAGCTTAACTTCCGGGTGATAAATATAAATTATAAATGTACTTGCTTGCCATGCTAAGTTCTGTGTAAGGAGGGCGGGATTAAGTCGTATCACTAGAAATTACGTCATATATCATCCCCCCCTCCCTTTTGACGAGGATCGGTTGAAAGATTATGTGCGCGCTATTTTAGTAACAAAGCCCAGACCACGGGTCATTGGGGACAGGGACCTCCTGACATTGGTTGTGCACACCATCCTCAGTTGTCCACATACTTATACTCTTGAGCCAGGGATGAGGAGGGTTGAATACGGAGAAAATGTACCCACTATTCCTTGGAGGGAGATTGGGAAATTATGTCACTACAGCCGACCTGGGTTCAAACCTAGCCTCACACCCATAATATCAGGAGTAGCTTGTACACACCTGGGGGCGTGTGGACAAAGGCGTCAGTCTCATCTGGTCAGCTTTGCTGGTGACAGGGAGGTTGGGACTTTAATCCCGGCTGGATGCATTGAGGGTGGTGTTCCTTAATTTTTTTTCACTCTTCACGCAAATACGAGAACATTTTCTCTAAATTTTAGTATATTCATCCCTACCAGATGAAAGTAATTAGTAAATGACCCGAACTAATGGTGGTATCGTGTGAACACCTGCAGGTGGCGAGGAACCAAGGACCTCCAGGTGTCAGTTCATCCCCCTAACCACGAGACTGTCATGGAGAGACTGGTGCAGTTCCTGTGAATGAGACTGTGACATGGAGAAACTGGTGCAGTTCCTGTGAATGAGACTGTGACACGGGAGACTGGTGCGGTTCCTGCGAATGAGACTGTGACATGGAAAGGCTAGTACAGTTCCTGTGAATGAAACTGTGACACGGAGAGACTGGTGCAGTTCCTGTGAATGAGATTGTGACATGGATAAAATGGTACAGTTCCTGTGAATGAGACTGTGACACGGGAGACTGGTGCGGTTCCTGCGAATGAGACTGTGACATGGAAAGGCTAGTACACTTCCTGTGAATGAAACTGTGACACGGAGAGACTGGTGCAGTTCCTGTGAATGAAACTGTGACACGGAGAGACTTGTGCAGTTCCTGTGAATGAGATTGTGACATGGATAAACTGGTACAGTTCCTGTGAATGAGACTTTGACACGGAGAGACTGGTGCAGTTCCTGTGAATGAGACAGTGACATGGAAAGACTAGTACAGTTTCTGTGAATGAGACTGTGACACGGAGAGACTGGTGCAGTTCCTGTGAATGAAACTGTGACACGGAGAGACTGGTGCGGTTCCTGCAAATGAGACTGTGACATGGATAAACTGGTACAGTTCCTGTGAATGAGACTTTGACACGGAGAGACTGGTGGAGTTTCTGTGAATGAGACTGTAACTTGGAGAGACTGGTGCAGTTCCTGTGAATGAGACAGTGACATGGAAAGGCTAGTACAGTTCCTGTGAATGAAACTGTGACACGGAGAGACTGGTGCAGTTCCTGTGAATGAAACTGTGACATGGAGAGACTTGTGCAGTTTCTGTGAATGAGACTGTGATGTGGAGATACTGTTGCAGTTCCTGTGAATGAAACTGTGACACGGAGAGACTGGTGCAGTTCCTGTGAATGAGACTGTGTCATGGAGAGGCCAGTACAGTTCCTGTGAATGAAACAGTGATATGGAGAGACTGGTGCAGTTCCTGGGGACCAAACCCTGTATTCTATATTGAATCTTCTCACGTCCAATTGGAATTGACCAAATAATAGATCGGGTAGAAACGATGTAAGGATTGGAGGGAGGGGGATTAGGATTCTACTCTGGAGAGAGATTTACCACGCTTCTCTCGTCGGGGGCATCAAACCAAGATACAGTAGCCCCATGGCTTCTTTGGTGCTGACTGACAGCTGACGGCCTTGAAAAGCTACCAGACCAAATTATATATCCCTACGCCGAACCATATGATCTGCAAAAAACATATGTTTAGCAGCTGTCACTTCTGACAGTCAAAATTTAGGTATATACCTAAATGTTGACTACCAGAAGTCAGCCGTGAACTGTCAGTCAGCACCAAAGAAGCCATGGGGCTACTGTAGTTGGTCCACTGTCAAATTGGTAGCCTTGTCGCAACATGGCCTGTTTGAACTCCTCTCTCTCTCTTGCTCTATCGCTCTATCCTCCAGACGTGCCTCATCACTCATCTCTAGCACCTCCTTGCACTCATGTTTGCCTCGGTCCTAGCTTCGAGTCTCAGCTCCTTACGTGTCAGCAGTGCTCTCTAGGAGCTTGCACCCCTAGAACTCAGATTACACCCCATTAACTCCCCTCCCCCCCCCTACCCCCACGACGGACTGACAGGGTAGAATTAATGTCCCGAGTTCATCAGCGCAGAAAGAAAGCACAAGAGCAGGCCAGGCCGTGGGTTGCTGCTGTTTTTATCATTCCTGTTCCTTGAAGGAGTAGTTGGGGGTTATGTGGCACATCTATCTTGTAGCTGTACATCAGTGGTACGGGGCTAATATCTATCTTGTAGCTGTACATCAGTGGTACGGGGATAATATCTCTCTTTTAGCTGTACATCAGTGGTACTGGAATAATATCTATCTTGTAGCTGTACATCAGTGGTACGGGGATAATATCTATCTTGTAGCTGTACATCAGTGGTACTGGAATAATATCTATCTTGTAGCTGTACATCAGTGGTACGGGGCTAATATCTATCTTGTAGCTGTACATCAGTGGTACGGGGATAATATCTATCTTGTAGCTGTACATCAGTGGTACTGGAATAATATCTATCTTGTAGCTGTACATCAGTGGTACGGGGCTAATATCTATCTTTTAGCTGTACATCAGTGGTACGGGGATAATATCTATCTTTTAGCTGTACATCAGTGGTACTGGAATAATATCTATCTTGTAGCTGTACATCAGTGGTACTGGAATAATATCTATCTTGTAGCTGTACATCAGTGGTACTGGAATAATATCTATCTTGTAGCTGTACATCAGTGGTACTGGAATAATATCTATCTTTTAGCTGTACATCAGTGGTACTGGAATAATATCTATCTTGTAGCTGTACATCAGTGGTACTGGAATAATATCTATCTTGTAGCTGTACATCAGTGGTACGGGGCTAATATCTATCTTTTAGCTGTACATCAGTGGTACGGGGATAATATCTATCTTTTAGCTGTACATCAGTGGTACTGGAATAATATCTATCTTGTAGCTGTACATCAGTGGTACTGGAATAATATCTATCTTTTAGCTGTACATCAGTGGTACTGGAATAATATCTATCTTGTAGCTGTACATCAGTGGTACGGGGCTAATATCTATCTTGTAGCTGTACATCAGTGGTACGGGGATAATATCTATCTTTTAGCTGTACATCAGTGGTACTGGAATAATATCTATCTTGTAGCTGTACATCAGTGGTACTGGAATAATATCTATCTTGTAGCTGTACATCAGTGGTACGGGGATAATATCTATCTTGTAGCTGTACATCAGTGGTACGGGGCTAATATCTATCTTGTAGCTGTACACCAGTGATACGGGGCTAATATCTCTTGTAGCTGTACATCAGTGGTACGGGGCTAATATCTATCTTGTAGCTGTACATCAGTGGTACGGGGCTAATATCTATCTTGTAGCTGTACATCAGTGGTACTGGGTTAATATCTATCTTGTAGCTGTACATCAGTGGTACTGGGATAATATCTATCTTGTAGCTGTACATCAGTGGTACGGGGCTAATATCTCTCTTACTACTAGCTGTACATCAGTGGTACGGGGCTAATATCTCTCTTACTACTAGCTGTACATCAGTGGTACGGGATAATATCTCTCTTACTACTAGCTGTACATCAGTGGTACGGGGCTAATATCTCTCTTACTACTAGCTGTACATCAGTGGTACGGGATAATATCTCTCTTACTACTAGCTGTACATCAGTGGTACTGGGATAATATCTCTCTTACTACTAGCTGTACATCAGTGGTACGGGGCTAGTATCTATCTTGTAGCTGTACATCAGTGGTACGGGGCTAATATCTCTCTTACTACTAGCTGTACATCAGTGGTACGGGATAATATCTCTCTTACTACTAGCTGTACACCAGTGATACGGGGCTAATATCTTTCTTGTAGCTGTACATCAGTGGTACGGGGCTAATATCTATCCTGTAGCTGTACATCAGTGGTACGGGGCTAATATCTATCTTGTAGCTGTACATCAGTGGTACGGGGCTAATATCTATCTTGTAGCTGTACATTAGTGGTACGGGGCTAATATCTATCCTGTAGCTGTACATCAGTGGTACGAGGATAGTATCCATCCTGTAGCTGTACATCAGTGGTACGGGGCTAGTATCTTTCTTACTAGTTGTACAAATAAATATACAAACAAACAAACACACACAAAGAGGCTGTGACTGGGAAACTGGACCATCCGCCCTGAGCGTGCCTTTCTAAGGGCCCAGTCCAAACTTTGGTAAAAACGGGCAAATGATCCAACGATTGTTTGTATTTATCTCACAATAACATTTATTAACGCCTTGTTTTGAAACCGATGTGATATATTAGTTCCTAGCATAGCCGCTAGAGCATATAAAGACATGAGTTTGGTTGGCTCCATGGCTCATATTTGAATAACTAACCCTCTCCCCCCCTTCTAACTTTACAGAAAGACAATACTTCTGACAAGTCGTCATGAATACCCCCCAGGAGCGCTGACTGCAACCTCTCCCAGTGAAGTGAGAGTGGTGGTGTTATAAGTAAAATGGGGGGGTTGTAAGAGTAGGGGGGGAAGAGTTCATAAAACATTAATTAGCCTGTTAGCGGCGGATGTCGCGTTAATTTCCTCCCCGTGGAAATCCCCGCACTCAGTCATTTCCTTGCAAGCAACAGTTCATCCCCCCCCCCCTTTTCACCCCCTATATTGCTCTTCTTGAACGTCTCTTGAAGGGTGCGAGACCCTCTAAGGACCCTTAGGCCACATCCCCCCTTCCCTCCCTTCACAGCATACACACCGACACGCTTTTCATATTACTATCAACCAATGAGAAGATAATAAGAGTGTAGCGCCAGTTGTAGGAAGACATCCGATTGGCTGAGCGTGTGACGTCACTCGGCACACTAGCCAGTGATTCACGCGTCTCCTTTATCATAATGATCATGTTAATAATGGTCAACTACCGTTTCATTTATTAAAATGGCGACACGGGCTGTTATATTCAATATAAATCACTACTTATATTCACACAAACATTCAAATTGTCTGCAACAGTCCAAAAATGGGTCGGTTTGTTCGTCTCACCACTTAAAAACAATTTTTAAGAAATCTAATAACAACACAATGTCTGTAAATATCCAAATAAATCTTTGAATTTAAATAAAAATGAATTCATTAATTCTTGTACGTGTTCACGCGGTTCATTTTGTTTTCATTTTTCGATAGTTTGATAACTAACAATGAAGAAAAGTAGAACTCCTTTTCACTTTTAATGAAAGCGTTAAATAATAATTCAGTGTAATGAAATGAGTGTTCTGACGTTCATTTTGCCTTAATTGTCAGTGAATCACTGAAAATAACACGTGAGAATACAGCTAAACATTCACAAAGCTTTAAGGAAGACAGATTAAGTACTTTCTAAATAATTATTGTTAGAAGTCATAATATCACACTTGAAAACATAAACATATTAATTTAATACATATTTAAAATCCACATCAATAAATGAAAAAACTAAATAAATTACACTAAACCTATTAAAAATATGTTCAAAATTACTTAAATGTTAGAACTATGTATTAACATTGGCAACATTCAATTGTGTTTAGTTAACCTTCTTTTAACACCACAAATATTAACTTCACTCACGGAAAAATGATTGGAACGTGGAACATCGAGCAAAATTTGTATTAATTGTGTCTTTCCGTTTACATTTGAGCTCCCGTGTATGGCAAATTTCTGGATCCTTAGGAAAGAAGTAAAATCTATTATTACAGTCTCTTTGATTATCTACACAGAGTGCAACAGCACAGCTTGGCAATTTTTTTTTATGTCTGTTTAAAAACACCTGTAATTAAAATTGAAGAACGTACGCAAATAAACGAGCAAAAAGCCTAAAAGTCTGATTGTTCAACAATGACTTCTAGCGAGGGAGAAATGGCCTCAAGTCCTATATCCTATATATTATAACATATAAAAGAAAAACTATTATAAAATAATAAATAGCTTGAGAAGAACAATACAGCTACATACATTTAGCATACATATTTAGTATAATAGTTACTACTATCAAATAAATGTAGTAAATAAAATGTCTAAATCATTAATTAGAACATCACTGCTGTATTTTAAAGTAGCTTATTTAAACAGATACTCGAGTGGTAAACATAATAAATAATAAGTAACTAACTATACACGAAAAAACCACTACCAGCCAAACACATATAAATAATTATAAAGATAAATGAAAGGACCATCCTAAACACATGGACCGCACGAGACACTACTAACTGCTGTGTCGTGGCTGACGTAAGCAATGACATCATCAAATTCTTCCAAATGGCGCTACCTAACTATTCTCTCTACATTGTTATTACCGGCTTATAGAAGAAGTATATATTGTTTATATTTATTGTTTATCTCTCTATTTCTCCTACTCCATCTTATTTTCTCTCTCTATTTCTCCTACTCTAGCTCATTTTCTCTGTTTCTTTATCAAAAGGTCAAAGTCCTTGGCTGAGGGCGAATATTGGATCCGTTCTTTCAGAAAGGTTTTCTTATAGACGTCACCATGTGTTCCTGATATATCCACATATCAGACACACACATGGTTTGTTGATGACGTCACTCTTGTAAGGAGCTACGGCCCAGGACCTGGGTCACCAGTTTCAAGGTGGCTTAGAGTTTCTTATATCATCTTTCTACTCGATTAGTGCAATTTATTTTACAGCCGTGTTTATTGTTACTTATTTCTCACCATTGGTTCACACCTCTACGTTAGTAACTACCAGCAGTTTATAAAGTGAACAAGTAAATTAAAGGAAGAGCCAGGACAGGACAGGATAGAGGTGGTATAGCCATGTGAGAAGAATGGAGGATGTTGTATATGGTGGTCGGGGGAGATCAAGGGACAGAGGGATGTAAGGAGGAGGAGTATGTAGGTCAGGAGAGGAGATCAGGACAGCTGGATGAAAGGAGAGGATGGTCAGAGCAGTGTCCAGAGGAAAGATGGCAAGGGTCTGGTCAGCAAGTTCCTAGTGTCCAGTATAGCCAATGTCATGCTCCTCTTACACACGTGTTTATACTCAGTTACTACTCAGGTGAAACTGTGTAAGAAACGTTGTAGTTGAGCGGTGACTTCACAGGACAGCGTTTACTACTCAGCTTCGTGGAATCCATCAAGTGCTTTTCTTGTTGTCTTTTGTCATTTTTCTTGCAAAAAGAATGCAAATTAAACGTTCGCGCGGCCAGGAATTGGCTACTGAATAAACACAAACTCACGAGTCACGTGATCATTGTTCCTGCACCGACCAGTCTGTACAGGCAACATGTGAAGAGAAGACAGAGAAGAGAGTTCACAAGCACCAACAAGTCTGTACAGGCAACATGTGAAGAGAAGACAGAGAAGAGAGTTCACAAGCACCAACAAGTCTGTACAGGCAACATGTGAAGAGAAGACAGAGAAGAGAGTTCACAAGCACCAACAAGTCTGTACAGCAACATGTGAAGAGAAGACAGAGAAGAGAGTTCACAAGCACCAACAAGTCTGTACAGGCAACATGTGAAGAGAAGACAGAGAAGAGAGTTCACAAGCACAAACAAGTCTGTACAGGCAACATGTGAAGAGAAGACAGAGAAGAGAGTTCACAAGCACAAACAAGTCTGTACAGGCAACATGTGAAGAGAAGACAGAGAAGAGAGTTCACAAGCACAAACAAGTCTGTACAGGCAACATGTGAAGATAAGACAGAGAAGAGAGTTCACAAGCACAACAAGTCTGTACAGGCAACATATGAAGAGAAGACAGAGAGGAGAGTTCACAAGCACCAACAAGTCTGTACAGGCAACATGTGAAGATAAGACAGAAAGGAGAGCTCGTATAACTGCGCAGTTTCTTGGTCCAGACGCAACGTCTTGAACTGCGCAGGCGAAACATTGTATAAAACCTTGCGTGGGGACCGGACTAAGGAGTAACCCCCCATCCCCCCATTAACCCTCGGGGCAGTAAATATCCCCTGTCCGGTCCATGCCACGGTCCAATGGAGAGAACTATCATTAATCAGAAAAATGGTTCATTTACAAACTGAAACACTGAAACTGAAACCAGGAAACTGATTTCTTACCAGGAAGAAGGCCCTCTTTAATAGTTCCGGGGTCGTGGGTTCACATCGGAGCTACTGATTCATTAATCTGTACAAAGAGTAACTGCTCTGACCTAGAACCACCCCCCACTTCCCTCTCTAGTGGGTCAGATAAGCCCCTGTTCTGTCCATTGTTTCGATAGGCAGACAGACAGACCACGGTTGGTCGGAAGAGGACCAAAGATGGCCCGGAATCGTTGTGAAGGGGGCAAGAGGGAGGGGAGTCCCGTTTATCCGGCTCAAATATCTTCCCTCGGCGACAATAGGACATTGCGGGACAACCGACTTTACGGTAATTTGTCAATTCCCCTCTCGACCTCTAGCTGTACATATACATCATCCTCTTTTCTCCTCCCTCACTCCTTCCTTCGTCCTCATCCTGAAAGAGAAATCCTATTGGACATGTTTTTATGACGTCCTTTCTGTTCGGGCAAGAAGGTCACATTTAGACTTTTCGTGTTTCGTTCGCGGGGTCCCATATTTAGTTGACAGACTGGACAGCTCGCTCAAAATGTAAGTTATTGTGTTAAGAGCACCTTCCCCCGCTTGGCTGGTTGCGTCAAACAGGGGCAGGGGTTGAAAAGTGGGGAGTAAAATAGTTTATTATTTAGATATTTTAAAGCTGTTTTCAACATAAGTTTAGAGTAATTACTTTATCCAAGGACCGACCTGAGACGTAAAAGGACCTTGTTGATGTCGTGGACTGACATCTCACTGTTGTTACGTCTGTAGGGACTTACATCTCACTGTTGTTACGTCTGTAGCAGGGGACTGACATCTCACTGTTGTTACGTCTATAGGGACTGACATCTCACTGTTATTACGTCTGTAGGGACTGACATCTCACTGTTGTTACGTCTGTAGGGACTGACATCTCACTGTTGTTACGTCTATAGGGACTGACATCTCACTGTTATTACGTCTGTAGGGACTGACATCTCACTGTTGTTACGTCTGTAGGGACTGACATCTCACTGTTGTTACGTCTGTAGGACTGACATCTCACTGTTACGTCTGTAGCAGGGGACTGACATCTCACTGTTGTTACGTCTATAGGGACTGACATCTCACTGTTATTACGTCTGTAGGGACTGACATCTCACTGTTGTTACGTCTGTAGGGACTGACATCTCACTGTTACGTCTGTACGGGGGTTGACATATCACTGTTATTACGTCTGTAGGGACTGACATCACTGTTGTTACGTCTGTAGGGACTGACATCTCACTGTTGTTACGTCTGTAGCAGGGGGACTGACATATCACTGTTGTTACGTCTGTAGCAGGGATAACCAGAGTTGGGCTCACATTATAGTGCCACTATGGTTGTGCTAGCTGTACTAAAATTTTGATGTGTTTTTCTCTACATCCTTAAAATGGTTTGTATTTCTTAATAACAATAAATAAACTATCTCAACTATAATAGAGCTACTACCATCGTTTATTACTACAACTATTGATAAGATAATCCTAACATTCTAATTAGGGCCTAGTTATGTGTCTATCTCATTTCCGAACTTTTAACCCGGTTAAAATATTGCATTACTAAGACAATAGAAACTATAAGTTAGATTATATTTATCTCGGTACGGGTAAGAGTTTTCAGTAAAGTACGATATGTTTGACACATTCCTAACTGTGAGTCTCATTATGTATCGAAATAATGTTTCTTGCTAATCATTAACAAAGAGAAAATTGCACAGTAATTGGGGATTTTCTCATGTGATTACATAAAAGTGCTGAATATTCACACGTATTTATTTTGATATATTTTTGGCATGGCATAAAAATTAAGTAAATACGTTTCTGGTTATAAAATTCTGTTTACAAATTTTAATAAGCAAAATTCCACATCAATTCTTTACTTATTTATATTCGCTTGTCGATGTTTGACGGCCGTCAAACTGTGCCCATTCGTGGATTTACAGGGGAATAAGCTAGAGAAATAATACAGAGTATCAATTAATTAAACGTTCAATTTTTAGTAATAAAACACAATACACGTAGCTCATGTAATTCTGTAAGACCTTACTTTTTTGTAGAAAGCATTTTTTCCCCAAAATGACTTCCCAATCTCCCTCCTCTCAAATGTAGACCCATTTCCTCTGAATTCTTAATTCCCTATCCCTACCCTAACAGTGTAATTGGAATATGTATATCCCAGACGGGTAGTAATATTTGTAGCTAAAATCAAAGGTCGTTATTTAAATGTCTTGAAGAGTTGAAGTACTTTTTGTCAATAGACATTGAATAAAGGTGACATACTAACAATTAGAAAGGCATAGGACAGTTAGAGAAATAGATAACTCCTGTTAAGGGGCAGGTGTTTACCCGAAGATTAAAGCTAACAAATAAATTTATTTATAAAAATATTCCACCGTGGTTCGGATTCCACGGTTAAACTGTAGGTCCTCCATTTACATCTCGCAATCACCCTAACCATTACACATTAGCGTAAGTGGTATAACCGAACGGGTAGTAAGACGCGGTGCTAATAATAATAATATATAATAATAATAATAATAAATAAAAAAATAATAATAATAATAATAACATTAAATAATAATAATAATATATAAAAATGGTTCATTCAACATGCAACAACAAGAGTTCACCCAGTAAGCTAGCTGAGTACTAACCATGTAACCATTCAACATACAACAACAAGAGTTCACCAGTAAGCTAGCTGAGTACTAACCATGTAACCATTCAACATACAACAACAAGAGTTCACCAGTAAGCTAGCTGAGTACTAACCATGTAACCATTCAACATAATGACTCGTTTAACAAACGTTCTTGGTATATCTCCTAGATAGAATATTTTAAGATACGGGCTCAATGCTATTTTACAAGATTAAAGCACTAAATTGTACCAAGACAAAAGCTACCCCAAAGGGTTCAAGGTCGATATAAGACACCAGAATTACGTATGACCAAAACAATCTTTTCGACATGGAACAATTTACATTCATCTAGACACGTCTCGCTAATTACACAAGACATCACTTGCGATCAGAACATTCCCTATTAGACTTGGGCTGTCGGGATGGACAGACTAAATTAATAGTAGTAAAAGATGCCCCAATACATATTATTCACAACGTGAGAAATATATTATAATCCTAGAATACTCTAAGAACAATTATTGAGAAAAGATCACAGAAAAATACATTTCTATATCCCCAATAATATCCATGAAAAGTAATTTATATTTTACGTAATAAAAATTTGTGAAGCCCAAATTCTCATCAAAGAGATATTAATTATTTATAGGTAAACTGTCACAAAGTAAATTAAAGTGCGCAATAATGTTAATCGATATGATTATCTATGACCAGATTCAATATAATTCCAGTGCCGTTGGAGCAATTGTTGCGACTTGAAATCACCAAGCTTTGGAAGTAACATTGATTCAATTTTAGACGTCAAAATTGGATTATTTAATAGTCGCCAAGTTTAATACACGACAGAATTTTGAAAGACAGATAAATATATTACGCCGAAAAGAAAAATGTAATTCTTACATAATTATATGTGGCTAAAAAGCTAGTACGATTATTCCCGGTGCAGTGGACCTCAAAGAGTGTCTTCAGAACCAACTCAGCGGCTATTTATACAACCTCAGTCACACAAGAGGGAGAAGGAAACGAGGGGAAGGAGTTTACAAGAGCAATCACGTGGTGAAGGGGAAGTATGATCTGTCTGTTGTTGCTATACTTGGCCGGGAGTGACGTCCAGTCTCTTCATGTTAATACTGAGATTTAGGGTGTTGATGCTAAGTGCGGCCAATGGTGGATATGTTATATTGAATGTGGCAAGGTTGGAGGCTAAATAAGTTCTATATGTTTATAATAGGTGATTATATTAATTTATTCTTTGAGGCATTTCACTCCTGTAGAATGTTCTTAAAGTCATATAAAATATTGAGTAGTGATTCAAATTTGTGGCAAATAAATATGACATGTTCTATGAAACTAACTTTTACCTGCTCTAGTTAATACCCCCATAGAGTCACGTGCTCTTACCAACAATCCTACAGGGGTAATAGTATTGGCAAGCAAGGCCTGAGGAAGTGGCACGCAAGGCCTGAGGATACACAATCGATTCCTCCATCCAGATGATGTCATAGCTGTCATGTTCAAACCTACATCTTGCTTTAAGACCCATCAACCGCTTAGCTCACTGGCTGCCGTGCTGAACTTAAAGTATCGCGTTCGATTCCAGATATTTCCAGAAAAAAATTGATCAAATTAGAGCGTCCCCTTTCATTGTGATGAAACAATGGTTGTGGTACTGGCTGTTGTATATGTTATAGATTTGCGTTAATGTATAATTCATTTGCTAATTTGATAAGTCGGTTCAGAAATGGAGTTTTAAATTCCTCAATTTTTATTTTCTAATATAAAGAGATAGTATTGTAATCGTGAAAATTTTGATCTCACAATTATCTTGTTTTAAGTGTGGCCGAACCCAAAAAAGTGGATTTTACCATTCTGTCTGTCTGTCTGTCTGTCTGTCTGTCCCTGACATGAAAAGTGTGGATGGAATTTTTTCTTTTCAAACTTGATATTCAGATGTTATAGGGCAATAGTTCTAAAGGTTTTATTTTATTTTGACACTATCCCTCAAATTAAGGGTAGTTTACTGATAAGTAATTTTTTTAAATTCTAAATATTTTAAAAATTACTAAAAAAAGTATTTAAAATGTACATCTGTGTAGTGTTTTATATTACAATCAAACTGTGCACTTCTCGTTTTGGGGGGGGGGGGGGGATTGGTTTAAGGTTAGATTGGGGTAGTTCAATTGTTACGTAAGCACATCTTTGCAATTTTAGACCCACTAAGCCCCTTTTCAAGCCAATGTAATTAAACGACCAGTCCCCTTACACCCCCCACGTATTGCTTACGTTAATTACTGGTAGTTACTAACGTAGAGGTGTGAACCAATGGTGAGAAATAACTAACAATAAACACGGCTGTAAAATGAATTGCACTAATCAAGTGGAAAAATGATATAAAAAACTCTAAGCCACCTTCAAACTGGTGACCCAGGTCCTTGAATCCACGTCTTGACATTTGTAATTACTATGTGTCCACTTGGGGCCACTGCGCCATTGTTGACTGTCTCTCTCTGCCTTACGTAAGCATTGTTATGACTGTCCCTTCTACCCTTGTCTCCTAAGGTGATTAAGTAATAATTGAACGCCCTCCTTACTCATTAATTTTTTTGAAAAAATATAATAATTTAAAAAATTATTGGTGATTTGGTTCAAAATGGGTGTCGAAGGAATATTTTATATGATCAATATTAATGTATGCTTATTTTTCAAAAAGTTATTAATTTGGGGGTAGCTTACGACAATATCTAGATAATTTGAAATGTTATAAATAAACTGGTTTTGAAGATTGTGTTCAAAATGATTATCTGGAAATAGTTTTTCATGTTAAATAAGAATACGTTTTTATTTTAAAAATTAGAAATAATTGTATAGGTTTTTACAAACAACTTATTTTTAAACATTTGAAATTTGCTAGAAATACTTGAACAGTTTGTTTGAAAATGTATATTTAAAGAGGGTTTATTGTAGACACTGTGTGATTGTGTGGTACTGTATGTATAAAATACTAGATATAGACAAACATTGATTGTCCATGTTTTCATGAAAGGGTCCTTGTTGTCTTGTTGGCAGCACTGCCGCGGGAAGGTCCGCTGATCGAAGGAATCCTGTCCTCATACTCTGTTGGAGATTACGTATCAGGCAACTGCACCTCCCACAAGTCGAACCCTCCAACCGCCCTCGCTTGGCACATCAACGGCATACAGGTAATACCTCCTATACTTTCCTGCTCTCCTGGTATAGGAGCGCTGTGCCCACCACTGACTGAGGGAGGGTCTACAGGGACTAATAATATATATACTGATGGGAGGTGTCTAGACATATGACTGACAGGCTGACTGAGGTCTGTCTACAGGGACTATATGACTGATATGTTTGATTAGATCAACTTACCCTAAGTTAAGTTAAACTAATTCAGCCAAGGAAATGATCACTGAGTTATCTTGTCAACGTGATATTTAAATTATACAACTAGCTCCACAGCTTTCTTCGATCTTCGCGTTTAAAACAAATAACTTGTAATGTATCCAGACAATTCAACAGACAAGCAAGTTCAATTCTCCGAGTGCTCCTGCTGGCTCCTCCAAGGGGTGTGAGTGTTAAGAAGGAGGGGGAGGTTGACAGTTGGTACTAGTCCCAGTCTTTTGTTTCTCTCTCTCTCTCTCTGATCTACCAGATAACAACTTGGACTTGCATCTACTTTCTTCAGGAAGTTTGGAGTCTTATCACTGGTAGAGTTGATAGCTCAGTGGCAAGTTCCACCCCAGACTGTGAGAATACAAACTCCTGCATCTGTTGGTTCTGTCATTAGTTCAGATAGTTCCTTGTAGTAGCACATTTCATGACGGGTAATACTTTGTGGGTCAA
The DNA here is from genome assembly GCA_033556935.1 of Timema podura. NCBI lineage: Eukaryota > Metazoa > Arthropoda > Insecta > Phasmatodea > Timematidae > Timema > Timema podura. The sequence goes on along the minus strand of JAVRXN010000002.1, from coordinate 16,698,668 downwards.
TGTTTTGGACATGTCTATTTAATAAGAGAACAGATTACGTAACAATCCAGTATCGCACGTAATATAACTTATAATATATTAAATGCACTGGCAGGATTAGTTCGACTCTGTCCAGGTCTAGTGAGGATTGTTTCCCACACTCCCGCCACACGAATGCGGGTGTTATTCCTCTAAACTCTACTTCTCTCCCCATATCCCCAGTATATTGCTCTTAGCTGGAAGAAATAGCGCTTGTTGTGAATATATTATGTTGTTTTCTCCACCGAGTCTTACTACCCGTCCCTCTGTCACAACTAGACATAGCGCAGGGATGAAGAGGAAACATTCTTGGGGAAATACACCACATTTGCGTGGAGAGAGACTGTAAAACCACCCTGAGTGCAAGCATTTGAACCCTCCAGGAAAGCGCGTCCGGGATTATTACCCTGTATGGTCAGTTGATGACATGTAACTTCTACAGACATGCCCTAAACGGTCACATGGAGGTTAGTCAGTTATAAACTGATCCTTGATCTCTCACACGTCGCCCCATTCCACGCTTTCATGTCAGGGGTTGTGGTAGGTCAGTCACTGGTGTGAATGGTAGACTTGTCAGCAGCTAGGTAGGACAGTGACTGGTGTGAATGGTAGGACAGTCACTGGTGTGAAGGTAGACTTGTCACACTGGTAGTCAAGGTCTACTCTTTGTGAAGGGTAGTTGTACATCAGTGAGTTAATGGTCGCGTCTGGTCATATTACTACATACTGGAAATTATACTGTCACAGCTGATGTAGTACTGTCACCCTGGTATATATATGATATATATTGCTCTACACTGATATATATACTGTCTACATCTGTAATATATAACATGCTTCATACTGATTAATATATACTGCTAGTAACATGACTGATATATATACTGCTCTACATACTGATTATAACTGCTCTACACACTGTATATATTACTGCTCTATCACTGATTTATAGTATACTGCTCTATACACTGATATATATACTGCTCTACACACTGTATATATACTATATATATATATTGCTCTATCACACTGATATATTATATACTGCTCTATACACTGATATATATATACTGCTCTATACACTGATATATATACTGCTCTACACACTGATATATATATACTGCTCTTACACTGATATATATACTGCTCTACACACTGATATATATATATATTGCTCTATACACTGATATATATTATACTGCTCTATACACTGATATATATACTGCTCTACACACTGATATATATATATTATACTGCTCTATACACTGATATATATACTGCTCTACAACTGATATATATACTGCTCTACACACTGATATATATATATTGCTCTATACACTGATATATATATACTGCTCTACATACTGATATATATACTGCTCTACATACTGAATATATATACTGCTCTACACACTGATATATATACTGCTCTACACACTGATTATATATATATGCTCTACATACTGATATATATACTGCTCTATACACTGATATATGTATATACTGCTCTATACACTGATATATATACTGCTCTACACACTGATATATATATATATACTGCTCTATACACTGATATATATATAACTGCTCTATACACTGATATATATATATATACTGCTCTACACACTGATATATATATACTGCTCTATACACTGATATATATATATACTGCTCTATACACTGATATATATACTGCTCTACACACTGATATATATATATATTGCTCTATACACTGATATATATATACTGCTCTATACACTGATATATATATTACTGCTCTATACACTGATAATATATATATATATATATATATTACTGCTCTATACACTGATATATATACTGCTCTACACACTGATATATATATACTGCTCTATACACTGATATATATAACTGCTCTATACACTGATATATATACTGCTCTATACACTGATATATATATATACTGCTCTACACACTGATATATATACTGCTCTATACACTGATATATATATTATATACTGCTCTACAACTGATATATATACTGCTCTACACACTGATATATATATATATTATATTGCTCTATACACTGATATATATATACTGCTCTACATACTGATATATATACTGCTCTACATACTGATATATATACTGCTCTACACACTGATATATATATACTGCTCTATACACTGTATATATATATATACTGCTCTACACACTGAGATATATACTGCTCTACACACTGATATAATACTGCTCTACATACTGATATATATATACTGCTCTACATACTGATATATATACTGCTCTACATACTGATATATACTGCTCTACATACTGATTATATACTGCTCTACATACTGATGTATATACTGCTCTACATACTGATATATATACTGCTCTACACACTGATATATATACTGCTCTACACACTGATATATATACTGCTCTACATACTGATATATATACTGCTCTACATACTGATATATATATCTGCTCTACATACTGATATATATACTGCTCTACATACTGATATATATACTGCTCTACACACTGATATATATAACTGCTCTACACACTGATATATATACTGCTCTACATACTGATATATATATATATACTGCTCTACACACTGATATATATACTGCTCTACATACTGATATATATACTGCTCTACATACTGAACTAGGGTGTCGGTGTGCACACTATCCACTCCAGCCTTGGACCGTGGTCGAGAACGAAGCCTTTCCAGCCACATTCTGGAGGTCTTTGTTCGAATCCCGGATAGATACGTTGAATTAAATATTTGAAAACTGCATACTTTTATCTCTAATAAATTATTTCCAACCTTTCCTCATGAAAAGGCTTTGTCGGTTATTTATCTTCCACCCTCCTTTTCCTGAGTCCTTAGATTAACATGCTCCAGTTCATGCCGGTCTCTAACCGTGTCCTGGTCCAAGTCCGGAGTAGAGACCGCTCCTCCAAGGGAGAGGAGTGAGGAGTGAGGAAAAGGAAGACCACCAAATGGTCGGATTAGACGGTACCGAGCCACCCTATCGACTGGTCGGACGTAAATACGTCCCTGCTCGCCAAAAGAGATAACAGCTGAGCTTTCCGTGAAGAAGCATTAAGAGAAATGTCCTCCGTTATCGCCAGGAGGAAGCACTGGCCCCCCAACCCCCTCTGAGGGCATTTCACGAGGATCCAATATCGATCTGAAAGCTACCTTGTTTGAGGCGAGGTCTATATCGCACTTAACCGGGTGTTACTTCCCGCTATAAGTACTGTCTTTACTGCGGCTTTTGGTTTCTAATGGGGGGGGGGGGCTGGACCCGGTTAATACATACCTTAACGTGGTCTGGACCCGGTTAATACATACCTTAACGTGGTCTGGGCCCGGTTAATATATACCTTAACGTGTCTGGGCCCGGTTAATACAAACCTTAACATGGTCTGGGACCGGTTAATATATACCTTAACGTGGTCTGGGCCCGGTTAATACATACCTTAACGTGGTCTGGGCCGGTAAATATATACCTTAACGTGGTCTGGGCCGGTTAATACAAACCTGAACAATCATCTATCCAAGCTAGAGAAAGGACACCACACCAAACATGACATAATGACAGTTCTTACAACACTTGTCTAGAGCCTTGCTATGAACTGACAGTTCTTACAACACTTGTCTAGAGCTTTGCTGTTGATTGATAGTTCTTACAACACTTGTCTAGAGCTTTGCTGTTGATTGATAGTTCTTACAACACTTGTCTAGAGCCTTGCTATGAACTGACAGTTCTTACAACACTTGTCTAGAACCTTGCTGTTGACTGATAGTTCTTACAACACTTGTCTAGAACCTTGCTGTTGATTGATAGTTCTTACAACACTTGTCTAGAGCCTTGCTATGAACTGACAGTTCTTACAACACTTGTCTAGAGCCTTGCTCTGAACTGAGTTCTTACAACACTTGTCTAGAACCTTGCTATGAGCTGACAGTTCTTACAACACTTGTCTAGAACCTTTCTATGGACTGACAGTTCTTACAACACTTGTCTAGAGCCTTGCTATAAACTGACAGTTCTTACAACACTTGTCTAGAGCCTTGCTATAAACTGACAGTTCTTACAACACTTGTCTAGAGCCTTGCTGTTGACTGACAGTTCTTACAACACTTGTCTAGAGCTATGCTACGAACTGAAGGGACTGGTACTTGTGAGGTTTATAACCAGACCAGTTCTAACGTTGTCACCTCGATTCCTCACAAAATGTTCTGTACATTGATATGACTCTACTACACTCTACTGTACTCCTCCACTCACATGAATACAGGTCTATACTCCTCCAGAAGCGAGTGTACCACTCCATCAGTCCCAAGTGCTCCTCAGCACAGCAAGTTGTAAGAATATCCACAGCGCTGTTTTGCTCAATTTATGTTAACAGTTTCCTACTCCCCATAAAAGTGGATTACATAATTTTTTCATTCAAGATTTGTTCCCCGGACCACTCCCCTACCCCTCCTCGGTTCTATTCTCTACTTGGGCGCGTTCACAAACTCGTTGGTTCATGTTGAAAAGGGGTTAAGATGGGGGTGCTTTAGGGGGTAGATGGGAGTTGGTGAGTTTACAACCCTCTTAATGACATGAAAACAGGGATTCTAGGGGTTGAGGGGGATAGGAGGGCTGGAAAATAATTAAAAATGTTCAATCGAGACTGACCGGCTCATTAGGCCGGCACTCTTTTTATTATTGTTTTTATTATTATTTTCTGAGATCCCGGCGTACAGCGAGGGTTTATTACTACTGTCAAAGTTAGTGCGTGTTAGTGTGCTGGTCCATGATTCCCCCGCAATGTTAGATTAGTGTGTCTTTGCTACTGTCAAAGTTAGTGTGTGTTAGTGTGCTGGTCCATGAACTTTACGCAATGTTAGATTAGTGTGTTGTTACTACTGTCAAATCTAGTGTGTGTTAGTGTGCTGGTCCATGATCCTCCCACAATGTTAGATTAGTGTGTCTTTACTACTGGCAAAGTTAGTGTGTGTTAGTGTGCTGGTCCATGATCTTCCCACAATGTTAGATTAGTGTGTATTTACTACTGTCAAAGTTAGTGTGGGTTAGTGTGCTGGTTCATGATCTTCCCACAATGTTAGATTAGTGTGTTATTACTACTGTCAAGGTTAGTGTGTGTTAGTGTGCTGGTTCGTGATTCTCCCGCAATGTTAGATTAGTGTGCCCTTACTGCTGTCAAAGTTAGTGTGTGTTAGTGTGCTGGTCATTGATCTTCCCGTAATGTTAGATTAGTGTGTTGTTACTACTGTCAAATCTAGTGTGTGTTAGTGTGCTGGTACATGATCCTCCCGCAATGTTAGATTAGTGTATGGTTATTACTGTCATTACTGCTTGGTAATGTTCTATGCTCCGTATCTTACTACCCGTCCCCCGAGGGGATGTAGAAGGGGTATTTCCACCATCCTGGGTTTGAATCCCGACACGAGCGTTCAGGAACTACGTAATACCAGATCAAAGGACTTGGTTCAAATCCCGGTCAGGTCGAGGTTTCTATGTGGTAAGCAGCATCAGAAGCAGTAGGTAGCATGTGTATGTACTGAGGGTACTGGGTTCATTTCCTGGCATAGCACCCGTGTGGCGGGGATACTGCCCACTCCTCCAGACAGTGGACAGACTCGATCATAGCATGGAGTAGCAGTGGTAGTGTTATATAGGCCTAACCTTGTCTAGTGTTACACAAACAGCTCCAACTGCTTCTAGAAAGTGCAACTATCGTTAGAACGTTAAGTGACAATTAATAGTAATTGTTAGTTCTAATAGTTTGAAAATATACTAAAACTACTTTAATAAATCATACGTCAAGCCATGAAGCTGTCTGTACCTTTTGATAATAATTATGAATAGCTATAAATAATACTAATGACATAGAAAAATGTTATCAATGTAGACCGCAACATAATGTTTTGGTATTTTTTAACTGTCTTTACTGGATATGTAATTGCTTTATGAGTGTTTAAATCACCCACTTTAGAGACATTGATCAATCTCATTATTGGGATGTTTACTTTCTTTCATAGAGAATGTATTGTAATGGTGAAAATTCGCTACCCAAAGATCATGATTACCTCTGTCTGCCTGTACCTGGGTCTACAGCTAGAACTGTATGCATGTACCTCGGTCTACAGCTATAACTTGTCTGTACTTGGGTCTACAGCTAGAACTGTATGCATGTACCTTGGTCTACAGCTATAACTTGTCTGTACTTGGGTCTACAGCTAGATCTGTATGCCTCTACATTGGTCTACAGCTAGAACTGTATGCCTCTATATGGGTCTACAGCTAGAACTGTATGCCTCTACATGGGTCTACAGCTAGAACTGTATGCCTCTACGTGGGTCTACAGCTAGATCTGTATGCCTCTACATTGGTCTACAGCTAGAACTGTATGCCTCTATATGGGTCTACAGCTAGAACTTTATGCCTCTACATGGGTCTACAGATATAACTGTATGCCTCTACGGTGGTCTACAGCTAGATCTGTATGCCTCTACATTGGTCTACAGCTAGAACTGTATGCCTCTATATGGGTCTACAGCTAGAACTGTATGCCTCTACATGGGTCTACAGCTAGAACTGTATGCCTCTACATGGGTCTACAGCTAGATCTGTATGCCTCTACATGGGTCTACAGCTAGAACTGTATGCATGTACCTCGGTCTACAGCTATAACTGTATGCATGTACCTCGGTCTACAGCTATAACTTCTGTCTGTAATTGGGTCTACAGCTAGAACTGTATGCCTCTACATGGGTCTACAGCTATAACTGTATGCATGTACCTCGGTCTACAGCTATAACTGTATGCATGTACCTCGGTCTACAGCTATAACTTCTGTCTGTAATTGGGTCTACAGCTAGATCTGTATGCCTCTACATGGGTCTACAGCTATAACTGTATGCATGTACCTCGGTCTACAGATATAACTTCTGTCTGTAATTGGGTCTACAGCTAGAACTGTATGCCTCTACATGGGACTACAGCTAGATCTGTATGCCTCTACATGGGTCTACAGCTAGTACTGTATGCTCTATATGGTCTCAGCTATAACTGTATGCATGTACCTCGGTCTACAGCTATAACTTCTGTCTGTAATTGGGTCTACAGCTAGAACTGTATGCCTCTACATGGGACTACAGCTAGATCTGTATGCCTCTACATGGGTCTACAGCTAGTACTGTATGCCTCTACATGGGTCTACAGATATAACTGTATGCCTGTACCTGGGACTACAACTATAACTGTAAAACATGGTCGTACCTCGTGGAGAAATAGTAACTTTAAGGAGGCCGTTTTGATAAGAGAGAAATTACCGTTCAGCTCTGACGCGATATTAAAACCTAAGATACGTTATTTTAAAACATGGTTCATGCCAAAATAAATTTAAAAGATTCCAAAAAGGTACTTTTTCCTCAACAACTTAATAGTTTGAGTTTTATTAATATAAATAAATATTTTAAAATGTGAAGTTACCTCATTTTCAACGATTTTTAGTAATATTTGTGGTGATGTGATACATGGATTGATGAATAGTACTCTAGATTTAGCCTTCCTACAATAGACACAATAGTCTGGTACAGGCTCACAACAGAACTAACAACAGGCATAGAGAAGCAGTTCCATGAACTGACACTCATTGTGTTCTGACAGTGGCTGCTATTTTCTCCTTGACTGTAACGGCCACCTTAGTTCTAGCTGTACAGATTAGGTACTTTACTGAGGAACTAATTTTGAACATTTCAAACTATTTAAAAATAGTTATAACAATAATTATATTCAACGCTTATATCTGACCAACAGAAGTACCCGACGTTGACCGCGGTAATCACGCAGCTCTGATGACGGACGGACAGACAGTCAGACAGACTCCTCAGTTTAGTAATACAGAAGAAGAGCTAGTGTCCCATATAACTATCATATTTTGTTTATTGATAATTTACTGACGTCAGAGCTCAAATAACGGAGGTGTTCTTTTCCTAAAAAATTTTTACTCATATTTCTATGAAAATACGGGTACCTTTCCTCTAAATTCTACCTCTTTGCAAATAATCCGAGAGCCGCCACTGCATCTATCCGGTTATAAGATTGTTCCCCGAGACGTGCGCCTGGATCAGCGCGGTACAAGCAACCCTCCGAGCATCACGTCTCGAGCAATTTACAAAGTTCAGGGGAACAAGAGACAATTTAACAAATAAAACATTCTCTGCGCTGGAAGACATCAGGGCAACAAGTATGCAAGTCCAACTTTGATACCTACACATATTACTTGTGAGATTAGTAATGAAAGTCCAGACCCCAGACTATTAATTTCTCAGTGATAGTTTTATTTACAATAGCAAAACTGGCCGAGATGGTTTATTATAGAAACTGTTATACTCCTATCCTTATGAGTATGTGGTTGCGCCCATGTAGACAAATGTGATGAGTGAGGAATGTAGACAATGTGACAAGGGAGGAATGTAGACAATGTGACAAATAAGGAATGTAGACAATGTGACGAGTGAGGAATGTAGACAAATGGTCCAATGCTGGATGTAGAGTGTATTGTTTCAGTAAATGTACAAGAACATAGACACGCACTACTCACTTTTATTTATTACAAAAGATTTTTACAAGCTTTCAACGACTTTATGCCTTTATTCCCCCAGCTTTGTGTACCTTACCGCTTAATATTTATTAAAAGTGTATAATCTACAATATGGCAGGTATGTGTTATTATTGGTTAGACCAGAGGTCCCCAACCTTTTTGTACCTTAGAGCACATTCAAAACTAATGGTAGTGCGGCGGGCACCAATCACTTTTTCAACTAAATTTATAGCCGAACATAATTCTCAATGCAGATAACACACACATACAAAAATACATATTATTAAAAAAAATTGTGTGTTAAAAATTTAATTATTTTTTTAATTTCATATAAAATAACGCAAATGGTACACACGCAAAGTTAGTCCAAAACCAGTTTAAACATTTGAAACAATTTTCACCAAACCAAAAGTCAATGTCAATAAATAAATAAAAAATACTGTTTTATTTACGATTTCAACAAGACCAAAATAAATACACAAGGAAATATTTAACTTCTCACTACCATTTTGATGCTTAGGTACATTTTTAAAATATATGTTTATTCTGTGTTTATTCAGGCGACAAAGCTGGGTAGACCATGTCGAGATATTTACAAAGAAATAGAAAATATTAGCATGGTGTTAGTGAGTAGAATGATAGTTCCGAGTAATAAAGTACACTTTAAAAATGACCGGCAAAGAAAGAAAAGAGAGGGAGGAATTGGAAAGAGGGGGGCTTTCAATCACCAACTTATCGAGAACAGCATACCTGGAGATAAGCACAAACTTGATTTTGTTGGAAAAGTGACATTAAAATTATTAGTCAATAACTTTTCAGCTGTGGTCAAAAAGTGGCGGGCAGACGCAAAAGGCTCGGCGGGTGCCATGGCGCCCGCGGGGATAGGGTTGGGGACCCCTGGGTTAGACCATGGCCCCCAAAGAGAGAGTTTGGGAAGCACTGCTTCAGAAAATCCGAACAACTCTGGTTAACTGATCAATATGTTCAGTATTTAATTCTATTTATCTAACAGCTGTCAAAATTGACAAGACCTGTCAAAGTGAGAGCATTCATATAGGAGCAGTTGAAGTGTAGGGATTGTTTGAGAGTCCAAATAGTTTGTAAGTCGTGTTTGTGATGACTTGTGTCGTTGCTGCAGCAGCACAAGTTGATCAAGGCAGGTGTAAAGCGTTCGTTCCCTCCAGGACTATTCCAGATTAGCATTTTACAACTCAAACCTTCTGTGAGCAAACATTGTCATAAAGTGTTGAAAAACAGCTAGGGGACTGAGTGTGTGTGAGTGTGTGAGTGTGTGAGTGTGTGAGAACTGACCTGACTGTGAGGACCAAGCACTCATTATTGGCAAGGTACTGTGGTCACTCGAGTAGTCTATATTCACAATTAATGGCGGATACCAGCTGCTCGCTACTCAGTCCACGTCTTGACCTTTAGATAAATAATTAAGTATTTATATCCCGGAGATTGTATCATTTTAGAACATCAAAGTATTGATTGGACATAATTTTCTGGCAGAGTTCGTGAGGACATCTTTTTATTTAGGGTTGACATTTTTTATTAATTTCTATTTTATGGGTGCATAGTAATATTTGTTTCCATTCATCAAACATTCAACATCCCCACCCTGTGAGTAGAGGGGGAGGGGGATGTAGAAGTTATATTTCCTGTAAGTAAGATATTTACAACTAGGCAAGGGGTGTGTTACAGTGGATATGTTACTCAGGGTGTGTTACAGTGACTATGTTACTTTGGGTGTGTTACAGTGGCTATGTTACTCTGGGTGTGTTACAGTGACTATGTTACTCTGGGTGTGTTACAGTGACTATGTTACTCTGGGTGTGTTACAGTGGCTATGTTACTCTGGGTGTGTTACAGTGGCTATATTACTCTGGGTATGTTACAGTGGCTATGTTACTCTGGGTGTGTTACAGTGGCTATGTTACTCTGGGTGTGTTACAGTGGCTATGTTACTCTGGGTATGTTACAGTGGCTATATTACTCTGGGTAAGTTACAGTGGCTATGTTACTCTGGGTGTGTTACAGTAGCTATGTTACTCAGGGTGTGTTACAGTGACTATGTTCCTCTGGGTGTGTTACAGTGGCTATGTTACTCTGGGTGTGTTACAGTGGCTATGCTACTCTGGGTGTGTTACAGTGGCTATGTTACTCTGGGTGTGTACAGTGGCTATGTTACTCTGGGTGTGTTACAGTGGCTATGTTACAATGATACAGTTCCTAGTATAATCTCAGGTACAGATGGAGGTAAGGTTGGAGGGTGCAAACACAACTTCATGTTCGGGACACATAGAAATGTTCTATGATGAGTACAACCCAAGCTCTTAGATGAGTGTTTTATAAAGAGTAATATGATCTTGAAACCCGGACCTACAAGTGAAGTCCAACTTATGTTAATCCTGTATGAAAATGGTTGCTTACTACTGAGTCAACCTATGGAGTTACACAAATAAATACCCCTCTGGGGTCCTCAGGACTCGAGTTGAGTTGTCTGCTAACGAGACAGGAACCTGTAGCTCACTATCTCATTGCAGTTGTATGTTTTTCTTGTGCTGGGATAGGCTAAGTACTGTAGTTCTGCTGGGGCCGGAAGTTAGCGGGTAGCTGGTGTGGAGTGAGCACCAACATCTCCACTGGTGCTTGATGTATAGTGGTCTCACGATGTCATGACACTCTGGCCCTAACCCTAGCGGTAGCTGATGTGGAGGGACCAGCTTCTCCACTGGTGTCTGATGTATAGTGATCTCACGATGTCATGACACTCTGGCCCTTGCCCTAGCGGTAGCTAGTGTGGAGGGACCAACATCTCCACTGGTGTCTGATGTATAGTGGTCTCACGATGTCATGACACTTTGGCCCTAGCCCTAGTGGTAGCTGATGTGGAGGGACCAACATCTTCATAGTTCATCCTTTCGTCGAATCATTATGATCTGAAACACCGTATGTGGAGTAGTTGTTATTATTGGTAGTCAAAATATTCACACCAACAATCCATATGTTTTTAATTATTAACCATTTTTACAATATTTAAACGTGAACTTGAAATAACAGTTTGGTCGTTTCATTTTTGTGGAAGCGGCATCTCTGGTTCACTAAAATATGCTTTTCAAACGAGGGCTTATAAAATGCAGCCTGAAAACAAGATGGCGAACCAGCCGAAACAAGGACGGTTTAATACGTGGTACAAACTGTTTTGTGGTTGTTTTCTTGCGATGTTTAAAAAATAAAAACGTTTTATTTTGAAATAATATTGTTCATGGCTCTCTCGCTCTAAGTTATAAAAACACGTTTATTTATTTTAGTGGCCATTTATAAGAAGATACAAGTGGGAATATAATACTTTTTAATGTATTATTTCATTTACTATACTATCTCTTGATGCCATAACTGCTAAACAAATAAAATAATAGTTTTATAAATATATTTTGTTCTTTCACTTTTTATTGTTAATAGAGTGCTAGTATTCGTAAGGAAAATTATTTCCAAATGGTTGGCATTAGTGACTTTAGCACGTTAGCATAAGAACATTCCGCTGGCTGCAGGTACAGAACTGAGATGTATGGTAGGGACCTACTATCATACTATCCACTAGGACTCCTTGAGAGGTATGGTCAGGACATATCATACACTTTAGCCCAGACTCCTTGTAGTGATGTGGTCAGGGACATACTATCACTACTTCACCAGACTCCTTGAGGTGTTGTCAGGACATCACTTATCATCTATACACCAGTCTTGAAGAGTGTTATTGGTCAGGACAACATCATATTAACCAACCAGACTCCTGAAGAGTGTATTTAGAATTACTATAACTACTTTTCCCACCAGACTCTTGAAGAGTGTATGTCAGACATATATCACACTTTACCACGATCTTGAACGATGCGTTGGTCAGTACAAACTATCACTAATTTCCACCAGACTCCTTGAAAGAGTGTATGATCAGACATGCACACCTACTATACCACAGACTCCTTGAATGAGCGTGGTCAGGACATACTTTCACTTACTATACCCAGACTCTTGAAGAAGTATGGCAGGAACTTATATCCTATAACACAGACTCTTGAGAGTTATGGTCGACATCTATCAATACTATACACAGACCGTTAAGATTATGTTTCAGGGCATACTATCACTACTATACCACAGACTCTTGAAGCTAATGGTCAGGGAATACTATCACTACTTTTACACCGATCTTGAAGGGTTATGTCGACATATATCACTACTATACCTCAGACTCTTGAAGAGTGTAATGTCAACATATATCACTACTATAACAGACTCTTGAAAGTGTATGGTCAGGACATCTATCACTCTATTACACCAGATCTTGAAGAGCGTATGGTCAGACATCTATAGACTATACCACAGATCCTGAAGAGCGTATGGTGGACATTACTAACTACTAACCACCTAGACTACTTGAAGAGTGTATGGTCGTGGCTACTATCACTATATACACCAGATCCTTGAAGAGCGTTATGGTCAGGACATACTATCACTACTATACCACCAGACTCCTTGAAGAGCGTATGGTCAGGACATACTATCACTACTATACCACCAGACTCCTTGAAGAGCGTATGGTCAGGACATACTATCACTACTATACCACCAGACTCCTTGAAGAGTGTATGGTCAGGACATACTATCACTACTATACCACCAGACTCCTTGAAGAGTGTATGGTCAGGACATACTATCACTACTATACCACCAGACTCCTTGAAAAGTTGAATGGTCATGTTTGTGGGAATGACAGAATGCGGGAGGGGGGGGGGGGTGCTGACCACTGAGAGGGGAAAAGCTCGTAAGGAGGGTTTGAGAGGGTCTGCAAACACAAGGCCATCATTACAGGGGCAAGCTGGGCTATTAGAGGGGGGGGAGGGAGACGGAATGAATGACCTCACCAAAAAGACTCAACTCGTAGACAAGAACTTCAATACTGAGGGAACGAAATACGGCCATGCGTGATTTAGTCCAAATTCAATAGATAAAAATACCCCAAAATAATATTATTTAAATACATTTACAAACATGTAGTAAGCATTTGTGTTACATCCGTGTAGATTCATTGCAAGGTTCCATTTGAACCACATCTATAAAATGTGTGTTTACGTGTGGAACCTTGCCAGAAATGTAAAGTGTGTAACACATGTTATAGGTTGAACCTTGCCATAAATGTAGAAAGTGTAACACATGCTACAGGTGGAACCTTGCCAGAAGTGTAGAGTGTAACACATATTACAAGTGGAACCTTGCCAGAAGTGTAGAGAGTGTAACACATGTTACAGGTGTGAACCTTGCCAGAAGTGTAGAGTGTAACACATGTTACAGGTGGAACCTTGCCAGAAGTGTAGAGAGTGTAACACATATTACAAGTGGAACCTGCTTGTAGGCCGTATCATTCCTTGTAGTGGGTGAGGTGAACCATGTACAGGGACACCTTTCCAGAGTGTTGAGAGTGTAACTGTTAAGTGGAAACCTGCAGAGTTGTAGATGTTTACTACTGCAAAATTACACTATAACGGAACTTGGTGTAGAAGTGTTTACAGTGACTTTAGATGTAGTGAGCATGTACAATGGTGGTGTTATTGGTGATGTATGATTCTTGCAAGTGTAAGAAGTAACACGTCAGTGGACTTGCCAGAAGTGTAGAGTGTACACATGTTCAGGTGAACCTGTCAGGCCTGTTATTCGTCGTCTTCGGTGAGTTAAGGCCGGATAATAGGCGACTGTTGTGTGTTGAAATGCTGTAGATTGATTTCCGAGTTTGATTGATACTGGTGGTCAATCGAGGGGGGGAATAAGGACAGGGGGAGAGGGGGGATACTAGAGGTATTATGAGGGGAAGTACTTCAGCATACAGGCGTGGTGGAGAGTAAGTTTAGAAGGAGGGGGAAGGACCTCGACACACTGAGGGGGTGATGTTGAGGGGAAGGTCCTCGGCACACTGAGGCGTGGTGAGGTGGAGGGGGAAGGATCCTCGGCACACTGAGGCGTGGTGAGGTGAGGGGGAAGGTCCTCGGACACTGAGGCGTGGTGAGGTGGAGGGGGAAGGTCCTCGGCACACTGAGGCGTGGTGAGGTGGAGGGGGAAGTACCTCGCAACATTGAGGCGTGGGTGAGGTGGAGGGAAGGTCCTCGACACATGAGGCGTGGTGAAGGTGGAGGGGAAGGTCCATCGGCACATGAGGCGGGTGAGGTGGAGGGGAAAGCACCTTGGACACTGAGGCGTGGTGAGGTGTGGAGAGGAAAGAACCGTGGCATACTTAATTCGTGGTGTGAAGTGGGAGGTGAGAAATACCTTACGAAGACATTGAGGCGCTGGCGAATTGAGGGAAGGTAGGACGCCCCGCCACACAAGAGGTTGGTGCGGGGAAGTGGATGGGTAAGGGTCAATCGGATACCTAATGAGGCTGAGGTTGAGGGTGATTGATATGACACACGAGGAGAGGGTGGGGGGAAAGGTGAGTTGATGCGGGATATAGGACCAAGGTAAACTAAGGCGTGGGAGATGAAGGGTGAAAGGTGAGAGAAAATCCGTTACGAATACTATCAGTAAGTGACCTTTAATGTTGGCAACACTGGCGACAGACTATGTCATTTGCGTGTTTGCTGGACGTTTGAGGGTCCTGAAATTTACTGTTGAAGCAAGCACTAGGATTAGGCCCTGGTACAGGACTGTAGAACTTGCTGACCAGAACCTACTGGAACCGGTTCCATTAATGTCTAGTCTTGTGCATTAGGTGGGGCGGGAGGCAATAGTGTATGTGTGTGTGTGTGATGAGAGAGAGTGTGTAATTGGAACGTGTTTGTGTGTGATTTGTTGACTGCCTCCTACCCCTGAAAGTATAGTGTAGTGTTCGAAGAACTTGTACGGTAGCCAGCTACTCGCCCAGTGACGGGACTGGACCTACAGGGCCAATCCCAGAGAATTCCCCAGATCAAGGGTTGCACTACCCGTATGCAAGGTGTTTCAGATAAATTGGAGTCTACTTACACACGGGGCACTCCTAAGAACCATGTCAGAACTTCAGAGCCAGACCACCAAGAAGAGGATTCCACCTACAATCAGCCCGCCCCTACAAGGACAGCGGTCAAATCCCCGACCATCGAGAACACCATTAACAGTTCAGAAGTACACCACCATCCCAACTCAGCATCGCTACTCTTGTTTGTGCCTGCTCATAAAAGATACATCTGAGTCACACCATGAAGCCCCAATTCACTTATGGTGAAGAACTACCACTGCTAAACAATTATCCGGGACCCAGTCGGACAACACACAACCCCGCCTCACCCCACGCCAATTGGTCCCCAGCCATTGACAATGAAATCTCACTATCCCTGGGATACTTTACCAGGATATCAGAGCTTCTTGTTCCCCCGACCATCCCATCCCTCTTAGATGTTTTCCCAGACTCCGTCTGTTAGGCAGTAATAGCTTTGACAACGTCCAGAGACAGACTGACTGGTGCTGTGTGTTAGTTGCTTATATACCCTTCACAGACATGTCGTCTGGCTGGAGGAGAGGGTTGTTAGTTGGCGCGTGCACCCCCTCATTGTAGGAGAGAGTTGGATGCGCACGCAGCCTCTGCCTGTGTGGGCTCTGGGTGGTTTTGGTCCGTTAGGGGTGGTGCATGCAAGATCGTATCAACTTACACATCAGAGGTCCACGTAGGAAACAAGGATACACTGGCTATAACTGGATATAACAACCTTCCAAGGAATGTAGAGGGTGTAACACATATTGGAGTCGCAGGGGGAACCTTTCAAGGAGTGTAGAGGGTGTAACACATATTGGAGTCGCAGGTGGAACCTTGAAATCACTTCAGAGAGTTTAACACAGGTTGTGGTTGCAGGTAGAACCTTTCAAGGAGTGTAGAAGGTGTAACACATATTGGGGTCGCAGGTGGAACCTTTCAAGGAATGTAGAGGATGTAACACATATTGGGGTCGCAGGGGGAACCTTTCAAGGAGTGTAGAGGGTGTAACACATATTGGAGTCGCAGGTGGAACCTTGAAATCACTTCAGAGAGTTTAACACAGGTTGTGGTTGCAGGTAGAACCTTTCAAGGAGTGTAGAGGGTGTGACACATATTGGGGTCGCAGGTGGAACCTTTCAAGAAGTGTAGAGGGTGTGACAAATATTGGGGTCGCAGGGGGAACCTTCCAAGGAGTGTAGAGGGTGTGACACATATTGGGGTTACAGGGGGAACCTTTCAAGGAGTGTAGAAGGTGTAACACATATTGGGGTCGCAGGTGGAACCTTTCAAGGAGTGTAGAGGGTGTAACACATATTGGGGTCGCAGGGGGAACCTTCCAAGGAGTGTAGAGGGTGTGACACATATTGGGGTCGCAGGTGGAACCTTTCAAGGAGTGTAGAGGGTGTGACACATATTGGGGACGCAGGGGGAACCTTTCAAGGAGTGTAGAGGGTGTAACACATATTGGGGTCGCAGGGGGAACCTTCCAAGGAGTGTAGAGGGTGTGACACATATTGGAGTCGCAGGTGGAACCTTGAAATCACTTCAGAGAGTTTAACACAGGTTGTGGTTGCAGGTGGAACCTTTCAAGGAATGTAGAGGGTGTAACACATATTGGAGTCGCAGGTGGAACCTTGAAATCACTTCAGAGAGTTTAACACAGGTTGTGGTTGCAGGTAGAACCATGGTTCCTGGAACACTTCTCCCCAGCTGATGAACCAGACAAGGACGGACTCTACAGTCGAGCCTTGGGTCTCAGGTTCCAACTGGACAAGAGACATTTCAACAACCCCCTGGAGCTGAAGTGCTCAGCCACTGTGGGCGGTCGCACCTGGGATCGGGTCGTCAGTCCAGGGCTCGCGACTCTCACTAACCAGAAGCTGGCCCAGGAGAGGTTGGCTAACCATGGTGAGTTGCTCCTTCAGCTTGCATAGGTATACAACCCTCCTCACAGCAGTCATAGCGTCACATAGGTTTCTTCTCTATGCAAGGATTGAGAAGGCAGATTTAACCTCAATTCGACCTCAGTTGGTTTATAAATTAGATTAATAATTGATTTTATGTGAATTGTTTTGAATGCAAATGAGTGCATGTTGCTATGTTGACTGATAACGTGATTTTATCACAGCCTCCGGCGTGGACCAGACGTGGGTCATCTGCTGCCTGGTAATTGCGTCACTGCTCGGTGTCCTGAAGTCCTGACGCTAACAGCAATATCTACAACAGCAACTGACAAGCAATTACAACAAAACATAATCAAACGAGTCCATTCCATTCGCCAATCTCCTCACTTCACGGGAAAATACAGCAAACATGGTCGAGGTAACTGGTACCGGTTCCAAAACACTGTCAAGGTAACCAGAATCGGTTATCAAACATTTCAAGGTCATCGGTACTGGCTATTTCCAAACTTAAGCTATATCACTCCAGTCGGTGTTAAACAGAGACAGAAGACATTCTGTCATGGGAATAGTTTATCACTCAGGTAGTTCCATATTCTCCTGACATTGACCTTGTCAGATGCAACCTAAGAGAGTTCCATATTTCTCCTGACATTGACCTTGTCAGATGCAACCTAAGAGAGTTCCATATTTCTCCTGACATTGACCTTGTCAGATGCAACCTAAGAGGTTCCATATTTCTCCTGACATTGACCTTGTCAGATGCAACCTAAGAGAGTTCCATATTTCTCCTGACATTGACCTTGTCAGATGCAACCTAAGAGAGTTCCATATTTCTCCTGACATTGACCTTGTCAGATGAAACCTAAGAGAGTTCCGTATTTCTCCTGACATTGACCTTGTCAGATGCAACCTAAGAGAGTTCCATATTTCTCATGACATTGACCTTGTCAGATGAAACCTAAGAGAGTTCCATATTTCTCATGACATTGACCTTGTCAGATGAAACTTTTCCAAACTAGATACCTGCAACCGTTAAGTACCTCCTTCTAATTCTAACTTTATTGCATTGCCATTGAGAATGTAAAACTAACAAGTCTTCACGCCAACTAAAACACAACTTAATGGTGGTGGCCGCTGGATATCAATTAATCAATCAATAAGGTTGACATAGAAATAAAGATAATTAGGCATCAATAGCTAGTGGGGTTTGGGGCGGGGGGGGAGTGGGGGTGGAAGAATGGTTAAAAAAAACTAGCACGTCTCGTCACTGTTCATTCTTAAGGGGGCAATCTCTTGGAGCCCATTTCAAACGTTCAGGTGTCTCACATATTTAAATAATGGTTTTCTATTTAAAAATAGGGTTCACCCCAAAGTGAAGTTGGTTTACTGGGATGGCTCTATACCATGAACACGTGACCTTTTGATTTGAACCAATTAGCACACACATGTGAAAATGTAGTTTCGTCTAATTTCAAACGATGTTTCACTCAAAACTGGCCTCAGTTCTGTGCTTGATGCAAGGAACTAGATACAGTCTGTTTCCAAACAAATGTATTCCTTTGTTGTGGTCTCAGCACAAAATTCCAAGTTATTAGAGAATTATTTTGGACTGGTGTTTTAAAGCGTCAGAGAGAAATATACCAGTGTGAGGATTTATAGCTTCAGTAAACCAGTGTGCCCTTAAGACCCCACGTCAAGTGTGAGCATGGTTTGGTCAGCTCACTTTGACCGAATAAAGGTTGGCTCTTAATCCTTACACAGGCTGATGTCATGTGAATGAGCCATTAACTCTTTAAGATGAGAGTATTTGTAGGTGTTTCGTCTTTTGTTACGTTAATGAATTGCGTTGGTAGAGTTTACAATCAAACGAGTGATATTTTCTAAAGCTTTCAGAAACTTGTTACAATACACGACTTGGATCTGACACTCATGTTGACCATCTATCTAAGACATAGATATAGATATAGATAAGATATAGATATAGATATTGAATGACTGTCGCGTCAGATTGTGAAGTGGACTGTGTATTGCTGTATTTTACCAGACATTGAAACATTGTTACACAGAACAACTTACAAGCTAAGAGTCATTATTTGTTTGGAGGTGACAACTAAACAAAAAAAAGAATAAAATATCCGTCTTTGTAAAACATTGTCCTAAATATTATATTTTTAGTTATTTTGTGTCCGAAAAGATGAAGCAAGGGGAGGAAATGTTTAATAAAAACAATGTTATAATCTTTTGATTACTAAAATTATATAAATGTATAATATTTATTTTGATGTTAGTATATAAATATTTGATGAATGCGTGAAAAAGAATATTATCGTGCACTTAATGTGCTCACTTATTATAAATTACTACTACTAATATTACTATGTTATAAATTAATTAATCTTCGTCACGAGAAAGAGTTTGTACAGTTGTGTGAACTTTGTAGTAGTGACCTTGAATATCAATATCAAGGACAGTTATTTGTGTGTGAAGGGGATATTTTCCTTGTAAAATGGACGAACAGTAACTTGCCTATTGGAGGCGAGCCAAGGAGATAGATAGAGAACATTAAGGTCATTCATGTAGAATATGGTAAATGTATAAATAAAGTTTTTTGAATCGTCTACAAATTATATTGTTTATTTCCATGTTCCATTCCAATGTTTCCAGACTATCCAGGGAAATTATCACAATAAGAGTGTAGTATAGTAGAAGCGACATTGAAATGTCGAGTAACTATAGTAGGAGTGACATTGAAATGTCGAGTACTATAGTAGTAGTGACATAGAAATGTCGAGTACTATAGTAGTAGTGACATGGAAATGTTGAGTACTATAGTAGTAGTGACATGGAAATGTTGAGTACTATAGTAGTAGTGCCATTGAAATGTTGAGTACTATAGTAGTAGTAACATGGAAATGTTGAGTAACTATAGTAGGAACGATATTGAAATGTCGAGTAACTATATTAGGAGTAACCTTGAAATGTAGAGTATATATAGTAGGAGCTATATTGAAATGTCGAGTAATATAGTAGGAGTAACATTGAAATGTTGAGTACTATAGTAGTAGTGACATGGAAATGTGAGTAACTATAGTAGGAACGATATTGAAATGTCGAGTAACTATATTAGGGTAACATTGAAATGTAGAGTATCTATAGTAGAGTGACATTGAAATGTTGAGTAACTATAGTAGGAGTGACATGAAATGTCAAGTAGCCAGAAAAGGCTATTCGGCTATTCCCATGGTGACCCAAGAATACTGTAACGAGATTAGTGTTTAACGTGGGATCAGTGCGCTCTTTGGCCACCCCTATTATACACGGTCAGTGATAGCCAGGTTCCAGTGAGCGGGTTGGTGCGTCCAGTATGAAATGGCGATATTTCACTGTTTCCAGGGATTGGATACTCAAAGTATCAATGATTGAGATATTGGTGATGGGTTTATCGATACTCTCACCAGACGGTGACAGTAGCATTCCAGTATGAAAGCTACGACCATGACTGACAAAATATCGGTTGGCATCTGGTGGCCCACGGGTGAGGGCAGTAGTGGTATTTGTCCTTAATTATCATATTTCAATAAACATTCTTTGAAAAAGAGCCTCCACTTAATTACTTTGTGTCGGTGGACTTTATCTCCTTAAACTTTTTAATACAATAACATGTTGGGTGTTTCTCAAATTTACTTTTTAACCCAAACATAATAATTATATATTATACAGCAGGTCTAGTTGAAATTAATAAATATCATAATTTACATTTTACATAGCAATATTGTATAGTAACATTCCTCAAAGTTAGTCTTTGTTCTTAGTCTGTTGATTACCGACGTGAACTTTGTTCAATTTAGCAAAAATAAATCTGTTATTTATAATCTCCAGAGACTGAAAAGTTGGCAACCCTGTGTTTCTATATAAGGTCCAACAAATTACTTTGTTGACACTTATAGTGATGAGAGTGGTAGTAAAGAGCGGTGACTGGGGCAAAATATCGATACAGTAACAAACTGTGACCGTGAAAAAATATCAGTGACTACAGTCACCGTCAATAATCACCGATATTTTACAATCACGGTCACGGTAATCACTGATATCGAAAAATCGCGGTTTAGCCATCTCTAGTCCAGCGAGTTTAGTATCTGTATATCGTGGAGTATCGTAGAGTATCGTGGAGTATCGTGTGTGGGACATTTGGCGGCTTGGATGGATTACACGGGTGATGTATACGTATTGTTGTTGTGGACTACATTTTTGATTAACATTTTTGTGATTGTTTTAAATATTTGAATAGTAACTATTATTATAACTGTTTATACCATGTTATACAGTAATTAATTTGCTTATTTAATTTAATTGAATTGTATATTGTGTTCTTATACTCTTACTAACTTATAGACGTAATATTATTATTTCTTTCATTATCTAATTTAGTGACTTGATTAGTTGTTAATTTAATTCTACCAATGTATGTGTTTTTATTTTTAATAATAATAGCCTTGGGTGATCCGATATTCAACCTGCGACATACCCCAATACCCCAAAAGAACTCGTGATTTACGCGGTTACGTGTAAACTGCCCGCGACCCTCCCAGGTTGCGCGCACCCTACGTTACAATATTATTCCAACCTTTTCCTTGACATAAACAAGCCCCCACTATTTTTCTAGTAGTAAAATCCACATTCTTTCCCCCCAACAAGTATAATAAACAACTTTAATAACAGATATAATGGCGGGTTTCAGTTAATAAACATCTTTATAAACAATAAGGAGTTCTAGTCAGATGATAACAAAGCCGCGCGTGGCTCTCCCGGTCCAATCAGAGAATGCATGTGTGAGTGTGTGTGTGGAGAAAGGTTCAACTTGCGCCACTGGCCGTGTTATCTGATTATGGTTGGGAACTAAGCCACGCTAATTGAGAACTGTTTCCCAAAGTGGGGGGTGGATGTCGTACAGCAAAGTTTTATGGCCTGTATTTACCCCTGTTACGGCCTCGTACCTCTTACCACTCAGGATTTATCAACATTTGTTACTCTACAAGATAGCGGGTCTGTAAGGGGAATGTTAGTTGGGTCAAGCCTACCAAAAGGGTATACAACTGGTGAGAGTTTGGTAAACACATGTCTATAAGAGAATGTGTTGATGTTAGGCTGGGCCATATAAAACAGAGTACTTTGACACGTAATTATAATCTCGTCTTCAATATTATTCCGGTTGTTTCAACAGCTTATTGTAGTATCAAGATGTTTCCTCTGTTGAACAGTCGGACCAGACGCAAACCCTTTCGTAAGATGGCCACATGCACTCGCAAACATTCTCATCCATCATTTGCAAGCCCTACTTTGGATTATTCAGGTCGAAGGTTACATTTCAAAAAAAAAGAAGCAGAGTTTACAGATTGTATGAAAGGGGGTGAGCTGCTGAGCGGGCAGGTATCTGCCGAGAGTGCAGGAGACACGCACACACGCACACACATGTCCAGGCATGCGGTGATTAATCCCCAAGCGCTGGATGGCGGCCAGAGGTCCTCACTCATAACTCACGAGAACAAGCAGGGGCAGATTTATTGGCCGGCAACAGCGGGACAATCCCTCTCTCTCTCACTCTCATACTCTCACACTCTCACACATGGAACACGTCCAGGAGGTCGCGAGCTCGACACTGAGATTAGTCCCATCACTCCCGAGTGACACCATCTTGCTACCAGTGTCTCACTGTGTCCAGGAGGTTCCACACGCCAATTACCCGAGTATACTCTATGATACATATGTGAGTATGAAAGACCAGTGTCCGTAAGATTGTCGTTTAGAGAAAATATATCATCTACGTTGGTGACAGAAGTGGGATCCAAAAATTGTATAGTTAAAAATCCTCCGGCCTGAACAGAAACATTTTCTCCAAAATAATTGTCACATTTTTTGTTATCATTTCACAGCTTTTACATTTATATTTTTTCTTCATTGTTCATAATTAAATCCCATGTCCGTATTTGTTTTATTCACGGTAAGAATAGGCCGCCTTACCGACTATGTTTAAAACCAGTCAGTGTAACTTGATCGTACATTTTCTTAAGGAGCTAAAAACTGTTTACGTCACTTCTACGGTTCTAGAAAAATATTGAACTAAACACATGTTTTTTATTGTTATTATTATTATTATTAGCACCGCGTCTTACTACCCGTTCGGGTTATACGCACTTACGCTAATGTGCAATGGTAGGGTGATTGTGAGATGAAACGGAGGACCTACAGTTTAACGTGGAATCCGAACCACGGTGGAGGCCTGGCATTCCTCACATTCTCAAGCTGTGATTAATACACGTCTTGTCAGAGGTGAAGGAAGGGTTTGACATTCAGATAAATCTGTGCTGGGACCGGGGATTGAACCCCGGGCTCTCAGCAAGAAGTCTGACACCTTACCCCTAGACCACCAGGTCTATTTATTTTATTTTTTTATTGGTAGGTCATTAATTAATATCGCTCGTGTTAAAACGACACTTATTTCATTGTTTGCGCAGCAACATTATTTACGGGACTATGGACCATTTTGCGTTTTCTCTGGATACAACTGATATGAGTCCATCTTGTGATTACGTTAACGAAGACATGGCCTACATTTAGCTCCGTTGCTGAATTTTGTTCTAATTACAGGTTAAATTGCTTTTTGTGTAAGTTTATAGCGGAATATTTTTGAAAATGTGGTAATTAGGCCTATATGTTTTAAATTCATAGGCTAATTCTGGTTTAGAATTAATAAACTAACCTTCTATTCAATACTCATGCCTACATCAAAGACAACATTACTATTTATATTATTTAAATGATCATTGGCCTTAAAAATAATTATTTACGTTTCGTGAGCTCAAAATGCATTATTAGATAGTTACTATTATATCACAAACACAGTTAAAATGGAACTCTAACGACTGAATTTTTGAAAAGTCTAATTAAAATGTCACATTGTAGGCTTAATGGAAAGATAATCATGAACTGTGAGGTGAACTAGATACGAGCTAGTCAGAGGCTATGTTATCTCCAACATGTTAAGATAACAGTATATTTATAATCCCTGTCAAGAGCATGCGCACGGACACCAATCAGAGTCAATGCGCAGTTCCTCCAGTAGCCAAATAATAACCTAAACACGGATTTTTAATTAATTGCAGCGTCGCTATCTTCTAGTATCTGATCCCACGGCCGGTAAATCAAAGGTTGTCGATAACCCCGCTAGATTCTCTGTGTGTGAACGAGCTATGACGTGTGGATTGCGGGGGAGAGGGAGGGAGGATAAGAACTGATAGGCTGTCGAGCAGAGACCAGGGTGAAATATGGTAGTCTCAGAAGATTTGATATCTGGTAGGGACGATACAAGATACTATCTCCAATGGAACGATGGAACATGTCACCACAACCTTGTTAAGAAGAGCTGGTTAACGTGTCTGATGACGAGGACGTTAGCACCAAACATGAGTTACAATAACAGCAATAACAGTTCTGTCATACTCTCATATCGACTATAGCGCTCGGTGGTTGAATGTGTCACTAAGGCCTGTGAGTAGATCAGTGGCTCGGGGTATCTTGAGGACTTCCGTCTCTTGCGAGTGTTGCTGTCCTAGGTTAAGAGGATTGAAACTGGAACTAGATTGTTTTCAGTTCCATCAAGTCCCCGTCTGGGTTCGATCCTCACTAACGTTGTAGTTCCCCTTCTTCCGGTTTCGTTAAATTTGATCATCACTCGTATTGGTGGGCAGGTGGTCTATGGCGTCGACCCAATTTAGTTTTACATGCTGGTGATGGAGAGTTTGGGGTTTGAATCCAGCCGAGTGAACTGACGAGGGTCTTCCCTAAATAGTTTTCCATCATCTGTACGCAAATGCGTGGACATTTCATGTAATTAATACCTTCCACCTTAATAAACCTACCTCAACAGTGTAAATATGTTGATAGCCGGATGGGTGGACCCCCACAGGGTCTATAACCAGCACTGGGAATGTTTATGGAGGAGGTGGGCAAACAATTGCCCCGGGCATACACTACTGGGCAAACACAGCTCCCTGTGTTACTCTACTTCCGTTATTGACTGCAGTCCCCCCCCTTTCATGATGGACACAACAGTGGCGGAGCTGGAAATGTTGCGAGGGTACACCTCTCTAGCTGTGACACAACATACCTGCTATAATGGACCCAACATACCTGCTATAATGAACACAACATACCTGCTTTAATGAACACAACATACCTTACATGCTGCACCTAACACACCTTCCATGTTGCACCTAACATACCTAACATGTTGCACACAACATACCTTAAATGTTGCACATAGAATACCTTACATCTGCATCTAACATACCTTACATGTTGCACATAACACACCTTCCATGTTGCACCTAACATACATAACATGTTGCACATAACATACCTAACATGTTGCACACAACATACCTTACATGTTGCACATAACATACCTTACATCTGCACCTAACATACCTTCCATGTTGCACCTAACATACCTAAAATGTTGCACACAACATACCTTACATGTTGCACATAACATACCTTACATCTGCACCTAACATACCTTACATGTTGCACCTAACACACCTTCCATATTTCACCTAACATACCTTACATGTTGCACCTAACACACCTTCCATATTGCACCTAACATACCTAACATGTTGCACACAACATACCTTACATGTTGCACATAACATACCTTACATCTGCACCTAACATACCTTCCATGTTGCACCTAACATACCTAACATGTTGCACACAACATACCTTACATGTTGCACATAACATACCTTACATCTGCACACAACATACCTTACATGTTGCACATAACATACCTTACATATTTCACATAACATACCTTACATATTGCACATAACATACCTTACATGCTGCACCTAACATACCTTACATGTTGCACCTAACATACCTTACATGTTGCACATAACATAACTATATTTATACCAAGACATAGAATGAGTGCACAAAATCTTGCACCTCGAGGCTGCTATTTGTAGCCTAGTCTCGGGAGTGAACAGTATATTAATAACAAGCAGTTCAGCTCGAATGAGTGATGATTCTATGAACGGAACGTGCACTGATGGGGAATATACCCTGGTAGATAGACTTCACGGGGGGAATATGTTAATTTTACAACTGTCGAGCACAAGACAAACTTCCTCCTTGGATTTGAACAAGAAATTATATTACGTCAAGCAGCGAATCTTGCTGTGGAAATCGCAGTAACTTTGCATCAAGAGATTTACTTTTCCTCCCCAGAAAGATGAAGAAAAAACTCTTTAGATGTATTTTTAATTCTTTCTTTCTTTCTTTCTTTCCCTTAGTGGATGCTTCACATACGGATTCTATTACATTGTTTTGGAATTCCTGAGTAGTTGGGACCATCTTTCTTTTACATTTATTTGTGAAGGGAGAAGACAGAATACGATAAACGCATCTTTTATAGTTCTAGAAGAGACAATAAAAAATTAATGGTACTTCCTTTTTTTTTTTATAGTTTCAAAGCAGAATGTTCAACATTTTTGTTCTGTCATGAGCCAAGTTTCCTAAGTTGGTAGTGATACGATATAGAAGAGGTTTACAGTCTCGTTAGGAACGCGTGGTTGGTATGACTGTCTCTGAAACTGGGCTCAATCCATACAGCTTGTATTGTACACCGCATTAACCCTGAAATGTAGCAGTCTTACCTTGCTTGGTTCCACTATGGTGTAGGTTAGCTTACCTTGCTTGGTTCCACTATGGTGTAGGTTAGCTTACCTTGGTTGGTTCCACTATGGTGCAGGCTAGCTTACCTTGCTTGGTTCCACTATGGTGTAGGTTAGCTAACCTTGCTTGATTCCACTATGGTGTAGGTTAGCTTACCTTGCTTGGTTCCACTATGGTGTAGGTTAGCTTACCTTGCTTGGTTCCACTATGGTGTAGTTATGAGATAGGATCATAGTTTAGTTGGTAAGACTAATACCTTGTAAACTGGGTGTACAAGACACGAGCCTTTACATTGTTCCTTTGGATAAAACTAAACATTTATCAAATGTAATATTTTATATCATCGCGTCATATTGCTTGCCCAGGTTATTCGCACTCTGATAGGGTAGGGATGAAG
The DNA here is from genome assembly GCA_033556935.1 of Timema podura. Classification (NCBI taxonomy): domain Eukaryota; kingdom Metazoa; phylum Arthropoda; class Insecta; order Phasmatodea; family Timematidae; genus Timema; species Timema podura. The sequence continues at coordinate 16,670,980 of JAVRXN010000002.1, read as the reverse complement.
GAAGCATTTTAGAGGTAATATACCCACATTCGCGTAGAAGGAGAGTGGAAAATCACTAAGGAAAACCACCCTTGGTACTTCCGAGTGGGATTTGAATTGTGATCTGCTCATTTTTAACAGGAAAGTCTAACACTAGAGTCACGTCTTAGACCATTCAACCACTGAAGTAGGTGAAATTTAATTAATAATGTAAAATGTAAGAGGGAGGCCAGATTTGTTAAGCGGAAGGATATATAAGGTAGGAGAGGCTAATCAGGAGGTCCCGGGCGCTGAACTTACACCCTGTTATGCGCCTAAGAAAACCAACAAAATATGATCCAAGACTTTTTGTTTACTAAGACGGCTACTTGAATGTATTAATATCCTCAATCTTATGAACCCTCCAAACCACTAAAACAATCCTCAACTATCTCAGAATGTCCTGTTGTGACCCTGACAGCTCAGGCCGGTAGTATAGCTATGGACCAAGTGTCATATCAGCTCAGGCAGGTAGTATAGCTATGAACCAGGTGTCATATCAGCTCAGGCAGGTAGTATAGCTATGAACCAAGTGTCATATCAGCTCAGGCCGGTAGTATAGCTATGGACCAAGTGTCATATCAGCTCAGGCAGGTAGTATAGCTATGGACCAAGTGTCATATCAGCTCAGGCAGGTAGTATAGCTATGAACCAGGTGTCATATCAGCTCAGGCAGGTAGTATAGCTATGGACCAAGTGTCATATCAGCTCAGGCAGGTAGTATAGCTATGAACCAAGGGTCATATCAGCTCAGGCAGGTAGTATAGCTATGGACCAAGTGTCATATCAGCTCAGGCCGGTAGTATAGCTATGGACCAAGTGTCATATCTGCTCAGGCAGGTAGTATAGCTATGAACCAGGTGTCATATCAGCTCAGGCAGGTAGTATAGCTATGAACCAAGGGTCATATCAGTTCAGGCAGGTAGTATAGCTATGAACCAAGTGTCATATCAGTTCAGGCAGGTAGTATAGCTATGAACCAAGTGTCATATCAGCTCAGGCAGGTATTATAGCTTAGAATCAGGCACTATGTCATGATGGAGCCTACTTTAGAAGCGGTGGAATAGAAAACAGGGAAATAGTTTAACAACATTTAAAAGACATTTAAAATACTTATATTTTAATAAAAAAAACTGTTAAGCTGACCATAATTTGTGTGTTGTCAAGTGACCTTGAATGCGATGTTTGGTTCGAACATAATCTTGTATCTTAACATCCGGTTAATCGGGAGGGGGGGCGGGCAGCACACGATCATTCGTGTTCAATGACAGGCCTACATGTGTTTATTTCCCAAGTAGCAGTTTTTTTTTTGTAAATATTTCAGCAAAACCGGTCAAACCGAAGCTAAAATATGATTACCATTATTTCTGTTTGATTGTGATATTTCCCTCCCCACCCCTCTCCCTACATCAAAGAACACCAATATTGATCCACTCCGGTAACTCAGGCGATGATAAACTCTGGTAACATTTATCCATGTTACCAACTCCGTGGTCCACAATTCAAGTTTTTTCAACAAAAACAAAAAACAGAAATTGGCTCATAATTTCCAATCCCAGTCCAGGGAAGAGGATCGGAGGGAGGGGGAAATAGAAACAAGTGTTTACTGTCAGCCAATCGACATTCAGCGATCGCGCTAAAGTACATCCTTCCATTTTGAAAGTTGTAAAAGTGGGGTAAGAGGGGAGGTTATATTTCCAGAGAAGTTTTCTCTGTTATTGTCTGGTAATTGACATTCCTGTAGAGTCGTTCATCTCACTTACCTCGGCTGCGGTACATTTCATTCAGATTAAAAAACATTATCGACATTAATATTCAATACGAAGAGCTATGCTGGGAATAGCTGCTATTCCAGTGCTGGAGTCGGATGGAATAGCCGCACTCACTGGTGCATTAGTAATACCCCAAGTATCACTATCTACAATGATGAGGTGATAAGGGGGTGGAAATAGTGGCACGCTGGGAGTTATAGCTAGAGGCACGCTGGGAGTTATAGCTAGAGGTACACTGGGAGTTAAAGCTAGAGTAGCACTGAGAGTTATAGTTAGAGGCACACTGAGGAGTTATAACTAGAGTAGCACTGGGAGTTATAGCTAGAGGCACACTGAGGAGTTATAACTAGAGTAGCACTGGGAGCTATAACTAGAGTAGCACTGGGAGCTATAACTAGAGGCACACTGGGAGCTATAACTAGAGGCACACTGGGGAGTTATAGCTAGAGTAGCACTGGGAGTTATAGCTAGAGTAACACTGGGAGTTATAACTAGAGTAGCACTGGGAGCTATAACAAGAGGCACACTGGGGGTTATAGCTAGATTCACACTGGGGATATAGCTAGAGGCACACTGGGGATATAGCTAGAGGCACACTGGGAGTTATAGCTAGAGTAACATTGGGAGTTATAGCTAGAGTAGCACTGGGAGCTATAACTAGAGGCACACTGGGGGTTTTAGCTAGATTCCCACTGGGGGTTATAGCTGGATTCACACTGGGGGCAATAGCTAGAGTAACACTGGGGGTTATAGCTAAAGGCACACTGGAAGTTATAGCTAGAGGCACACCTAGGAGTTATAGCTAAAGGCACACCTGGAAGGTAGAGCAAAAGCTCACTGTGGAGAAAGACCTGGAGGCACACCTGGGAGGTATAGCAAAAGCTCACTGTGGGGAAAGACCTGAAGGCACACCCGGGAGGTAGAGCAAAAGCTCACTGTGAGGAAAGACCTGGAGGCACACCTGGGAGGTAGAGCAAAAGCTCACTGTGGGGAAAGACCTGGAGGCACACCCGGGAGGTAGAGCAAAAGCTCACTGTGGGGAAAGACCTGGAGGCACACCCGGGAGGTCGAGCAAAAGCTCACTGTGGGGAAAGACCTGGAGGCACACCTGGGAGGTAGAGCAAAAGCTCACTGTGGAGAAAGACCTGGAGGCACACCTGGGAGGTAGAGTAAAAGCTCACTGTAGAGAAAGACCTGGAGGCACACCTGGGAGGTAGAGTAAAAGCTCACTGTGGAGAAAGACCTGGAGGCACACCTGGGAGGTAGAGTAAAAGCTCACTGTAGAGAAAGACCTGGAGGCACACCTGGGAGGTAGAGCAAAAGCTCACTGTAGAGAAAGACCTGGAGGCACACCTGGGAGGTAGAGTAAAAGCTCACTGTAGAGAAAGACCTGGAGGCACACCTGGGAGGTAGAGCAAAAGCTCACTGTGGGGAAAGACCTGGAGGCACACCTGGGAGGTAGAGCTAGAATCTATCAAAATATCCGCATATAACAACAACAGGATAAAAAGGACGACTATTAAAACTATCCATATGTCTATATTAAAATAAATAGTAAAATAAGAGGGTGGGGGGGTTCAAACTAAATTTGGTGGGCGCCACTCCTAGGAACTAGGAGAACATAATGAAGAAAAACACCTTCAGCTTGACTAACTATGACAGTGGCACGACGACCCTTAACACTCGAGACCACTGGATGTGCTCGGGAACGTTTTATTGATGACGTTAGGTTAATATCAATCACACTACCCTACATGCAGCAATGCTCTTAGGTTAATATCAACTACACTACCCTACCTGCAGCAATGCTCTTAGGTTAATATCAACTACACTACCCTACCTGCAGCAATGCTCTTAGGTTATATCAACTACACTACCCTACCTGCAGCAATGCTGTTAGGTTTATATCAACTACACTACCCTACCTGCAGCAATGTTGTTAGGTTAATATCAATCACACTACCCTACATGCAGCAATGCTGTTAGGTTAATATCAACTACACTACCCTACCTGCAGCAATGCTGTTAGGTTAATATCAACTACACTACCCTACCTGCAGCAATGCTGTTAGGTTAATACCAACTACACTACCCTACCTGCAGCAATGCTGTTAGGTTTATATCAACTACACTACCCTACCTGCAGCAATGTTGTTAGGTTAATATCAACTACACTACCCTACCTGCATCAATGCTCTTAGGTTAAATATCAACTACACTACCCTACCTGCAGCATTGCTGTTAGGTTAATATCAACTACACTACCCTACCTGCAGCAATGTTGTTAGGTTAATATCAATCACACTAACCTACATGCAGCAATGCTGTTAGGTTATATCAATCACACTACCCTACCTGCAGCAATGCTGTTAGGTTTATATCAACTACACTACCCTACCTGCAGCATTGCTGTTAGGTTAATATCAACTACACTACCCTACCTGCAGCAATGCTCTTAGGTTAATATCAACTACACTACCCTACCTGCAGCAATGCTCTTAGGTTATATAAACTACACTACCCTACCTGCAGCAATGCTCTTAGGTTATATCAACTACACTACCCTACCTGCAGCAATGCTGTTAGGTTTATATCAACTACACTACCCTACCTGCAGCAATGTTGTTAGGTTAATATCAATCACACTACCCTACATGCAGCAATGCTGTTAGGTTGATATCATACACACTACCCTAGCTGCAGCAATGCTCTTAGGTTAATATCAACTACACTACCTACCTGCAGCAATGGTGTTAGGTTAATATCAACTACACTACTCTACCTGCAGCAATGGTGTTAGGTTAATATCAACTACACTACCCTACCTGCAGCAATGCTGTTAGGTTAATACCAACTACACTACCCTACCTGCAGCAATGCTGTTAGGTTTATATCAACTACACTACCCTACCTGCAGCAATGTTGTTAGGTTAATATCAATCACACTACCCTACATGCAGCAATGCTGTTAGGTTAATATCAACTACACTACCCTACCTGCAGCAATGTTGTTAGGTTAATATCAACTACACTACCCTACCTGCAGCAATGCTGTTAGGTTAATATCAACTACATACTCTACTGCAGCAATGGTGTTAGGTTAATATCAACTACACTACCTACCTGCAGCAATGCTCTTAGGTTAATAACAACTACACTACCCTACCTGCAGCATTGCTCTTAGGTTAATATCAACTACACTACCCTACCTGCAGCAATGCTGTTAGGTTTATATCAACTACACTACCCTACCTGCAGCATTGCTGTTAGGTTAATATCAACTACACTACCCTACCTGCAGCAATGCTCTTAGGTTAATATCAACTACACTACCCTACCTGCAGCAATGCTGTTAGGTTTATATCAACTACACTACCCTACCTGCAGCATTGCTGTTAGGTTAATATCAACTACACTACCCTACCTGCAGCAATGCTCTTAGGTTAATATCAACTACACTACCCTACCTGCATCAATGCTCTTAGGTTAATATCAACTACACTACCCTACCTGCAGCATTGCTGTTAGGTTAATATCAACTACACTACCTACCTGCAGCAATGTTGTTAGGTTAATATCAATCACACTAACCTACATGCAGCAATGCTGTTAGGTTAATATCAATCACACTACCCTACCTGCAGCAATGCTGTTAGGTTTATATCAACTACACTACCCTACCTGCAGCATTGCTGTTAGGTTAATATCAACTACACTACCCTACCTGCAGCAATGCTCTTAGGTTAATATCAACTACACTACCCTACCTGCAGCAATGCTCTTAGGTTAATATAAACTACACTACCCTACCTGCAGCAATGCTGTTAGGTTTATATCAACTACACTACCCTACCTGCAGCAATGTTGTTAGGTTAATATCAATCACACTACCCTACATGCAGCAATGCTGTTAGGTTGATATCAACTACACTACCCTAGCTGCAGCAATGCTCTTAGGTTAATATCAACTACACTACCCTACCTGCAGCAATGGTGTTAGGTTAATATCAACTACACTACTCTACCTGCAGCAATGGTGTTAGGTTAATATCAACTACACTACTCTACCTGCAGCAATGGTGCGCTGTAAATCTCTACAAGAGCTGAAGGGAAATACATAAAATATAACACGAACAATTTAAATATAATGGATCACTGAATAAAATGAACTAATTTAAATTACAATAAAAGACCATTATTGAGACTTTGTGGGTTATTGCTATCATCAATTCATTGAATCCACATCCCAATCCTACCTAGGACGTCCGAGTAGATACAATTCTAATCTTACAAATAATATATTTTTATTACATCTATTTTTGAACAAAATTAATCAATTAAAAAAATCTCATAAGATGATTAAATTTAGGAGCTTAGAATATATTATAATACGAAAGTGAAAAAACACAATGTATTTATATTGACCAATATAGTAGCCTTTTAATTAAGTTTTGTGTAAAACAAAACAATATTTAGTATTATTGGGGTTAGTAGTATAAAATCAATATAGTATAATAATTTGAATAAAATTTAATAACTGAAGTTTATTAATATACTTAATCTCTTATGAAAGTTTTCCATAAATCCTGGGGTTCTTGATGAAAAACGAAGAGAAAGAGAGAGAAAACATGTATTTAATGATGAAGATTTGGCTAGATCTCACCAATAAATATGTCCATGTTGAAACAGCACGAATGTCTGAAATTTGTTTCCTTTTCTTAATTTAAACTCTGTAGCGTCCTCAGGCGAGGAGGCCACAAAATAATACAAGGAAAATACAAAAGGTTAAAGAACAACAACAAGAGTGAGTGCACATGAGTTCAAGACTAGAAATGTTCCATAGAGAAACATTACGCGTCTAATCCCGCCACTCCCACCTGTTACTGAGAGTATCAAAATATATGGGAGTCGTCTATCACTAGAGAGCCTTAAAATGCGTCACCCTTCCTAACCACTGAAAAATATTAGATACATTACATTAAACAACCAAAAACCTAGGACATGTGATGGTATATAATAGTTAAAAATAAAAGAATTAGTCATGTTGAACCAATATTTATTTTGGATAGGACAATCCGAAGTTTAACAATTCAAATAAGTACTAATTATTGTTGTTATAACAATTATATGTACATTATGTACAAGTGCTTTGGACTTTAACATTGAAAATTAGCCCGCTATAACGGGTCTGGGCAGAAATGATATTCTGCCAACAATAAAGTTACAATTAGAGTAATATTTTCTTTACAATTAAACAAAGAATGTACGGTTATATATATATATATATATATATAATAGAATAATAGTAAATATGGACAATACAATCGGTCTAATAATTATTTACCCTATCAATCTTGATTTGGTTCAATTAGCGCTGGCGTGTTGTATTGCGACAACATTGACTCTCAAGTCTAAAAGGTAAATATTTCTCAAGATGAAAACATTAATAGGTTGCGAAATAACCCCAAGAAATCTAAGTATTATATCAACAAGACTATTTAATATAAACATAACAGTAAATGTCAATAGTTCCCCTAACATAACAATTTGTATTAGTTATAAATCGTGACTACGCCCAATTCGCCCTGGCGCGTTGTAAAAAGACAACATAGGCTTATAAGTCCAATACCACAATATGAAGCAATAATTAATTTAGAGTTCCACCGTAATTAATACAAATAAATCATTACACCTCAACCGGTGACAAGACGCCATTACAAGTTAATTGCCAGACTTCTATTTAAATTTTTTTTTTTTTTTTAAGATAACTGAAAATATTAAGCCAAAAAGGAATTTTGAAATAATAAAGAAAATATATAAAAAAAGATGTTAAATTAGCCGAGATAGAATTTGGGTTCTTACATTTTCAAAAGCAGAAAGCCGAAGCTTGTACTAGTCCTAAACCAGCTCTGTCCCAATTGTGTCGAACATTGGGACAGACACAAATATATATACAGATACAACAAAAGAGGAGGGGCATGAAGGGTAAGCAAGAGGGGAAAGATTCTGGAATATCAAGGAACAATGTTATGCGCATTTCTACGTGCCTCGGGAGACCGGTGGTTTTTTCTGGCGCAATCTAGAAGAGAATAACTATAACTGCGCATGTCCAGCCCACATGTGGGTTCGCTAAATCGCCGTTCAATTCGCTCCGTCAGTATACTTTTTCTCTCGGGTGAAGGAAGGTGTGCATAGCAGAAGTTAGGTCGCTCTTCCACGTCGCCTCCAATCACGGACAAATGGGGTAAGGTTCAACCATCGATATAGCAGTTGTGTATTTTATTGACCATCCGATGCTACAAATCTCCCCCCCTTTCAGGGTTGACAGGAAGGGGGGAGAAAGTTGTCACATTCTTCTACTCGACCTTTGGAACATCCCATGGGGCAGCAACGGTGTACTCGGGAAGTTGTTCTCCAGGATGTCCCATCGTATATGATCTTTCTCCTCCTTGGCATCAGATCATTTTTTTTTTTTTTTGAGTCCTTGTAGATCGGATGGGTTGATACGCCCTGGGCTGCCGCTGGGCTTCGGCACCGCTCTTTATGCCGGGACGTTCTACTGCCCACAATAGCAGTGGGAGCTCCAAACTGTTCCTGCCGACCGTTGACTTGAGAGCCGTCACCATAGTCTTTCCCACACCACGCTCGCCTCTTCAGGATCTACCCACGAGGCATGTGCAGCAAGACAAGGGAAGGGGAGGGAGAAGAAGGAGATGACAGGACTCCTCTGGGCTGTACAACAAAAAAAAAACATAAGCAGTAAACTGACCAAAAAAATTTACACTCCTAACTAATAGGACCTATATCCAACGTCAAAAAAAAAAATATATATATATATATATAAAGTTTTAAACAAACTAGCCATCATATGCCGCAGCCAGTCTATGGTCACATGGCGCACTGGTCCATTAGGCGCGCACTCGTCACTTTCACGTAGATACTTCTTGATCAAGCATACACGTGTCCGGCACATTTCACCAATATTCCTCTTAATACCTTTTCAAGTTCTTTGCCCTGGGCCCAGGGAATTTGGTATTGCAAATCTAAATCAAGATATCGTCGACACAAAAGACTAACATCCAAAACATTTACAAAATAATTTTTTTTTTTTAAATATTTATACCACACCATGTCACTAGGGACAATTGGGCTCAGGCTTTCTTTAAATGACTGACATGAGCTCGTCTACAAATAGACGCATCTTTCACAATCTTAAGATAGACGGTCACGGGGGTTAAAAACTTATCAATGGTCCATGGGCCACTCCACCTCTGGCACAGCTTCGCCGATCTTCTATCTGCCGAGGAGCTCAAGGGGAATTCCTTACATAACACACAATCCCCTACAATATAAGGGACGGGGAGTCTACCCTTATTATAGGCGTTAGCCACCCTTTTTTGAGCCCTTTTTAGATGATCCAGGGCACGCCGACATCTCTCCTTATGGGAGGAATCATCGGAATTCTCTAACAGCGAATCAACGTTCCAAATCGCTAAGAGGGGGTGGTTTAATTCCCGACCAAGAAGGATAGAGGCTGGCGAACAGCCTATGGACTCATGGAAGGCAGAATTAAATGCTAAATTTAAGAAGTCTAAATCCTGATCCCACTTATGCTGTGCCTCACAGTGATAAATAGTAAGCGCTATTACCAAATTGCGGTTAAATCTTTCCACCTGATTGGGTCCCGGGTGGTAGGGGCTGGTAGTCACGTGCTTAATCCCCCAGTTAAAGCACATATTCTTAAAACCAAGAGAACGGAAACAAGGCCCATTGTCACTAACCACGACACGAGGTGCCCCAAAAAGATTCCAAACTCGTCTGCAGAGGGCGTTAACGGTAGTGGTCGCCTTCATATTGCGCAAGGGAATGAGCACTACAAACTTGGAAAAGGCGTCAACTAATATAAGAATACATGAATTGCCAAGAGTAGAACGGGTGATTGGCCCAATATAATCGATGAAGACTTTATCCCAGGGACGTTGGGCAACACCGGCCGAATGAAACCCAACTCTGGAATTTTGGGTTGGTTTAGCTTTCTGACAGCTCTCACACTTGCCAACCCACGCTTTTACATCGTTGTATAAACCTGGCCAAAAGAACTCATTAGAAATTTTCCGTACGGTTTTTAAAACTCCAAGATGACCACCAAAGGCAGAATCATGAAAATATCTAAGTAGCATTGGTCTGACCGCACCCGGTACAACCACTTTCCTATTCTTCCCTTTCGAATTAGTCACAACTAATAGCCCATTAAATACAGAATATGACCCTACCTTTTCTCCTCTAGATAATTTACTCATGATATCAATACACCACGGATCACTATTTTGGTGATCCCCGATTGCCACAAAGGATTCAGGAATGGATCTAATGACGCATGAGGCGGGAGCCACCTCGAGAGAACCAATGGGACACTTTTCCTCGGCCATGCGGGATAAGGCATCAGCTACTACGTTATGTTTACCGGATACATGATGAGTTGAGAACTTGAACCTAGATAACCTCCACACCCATCTCCCCACTTTCCCTAGTTGCTTGGGGTGGTTCAGCATCCACGCAAGGGCCTGGTTATCCGTGTACAGCTCAAACTCCCTCTGTTCGAGGTAGTCAGCGAAACGCTCAATGCCCGTGACGCAGGCAAGGCATTCCTTTTCATAGGTGCTATATCGCCTCTCAGCATCGGTGAGAGTTCGACTAGCAAAAGCTACCGGTCGGACTCCCTCCGATGACCTCTGAGACAATACAGCCCCAAGCGCCACAGAAGACGCGTCTACGTGGAGGAGGAAGGGGAGAGAAAAATCCGGCATTCTCAAAACCTCCGGAGAGATTAGCTTCTCCTTTAACAGGTTAAAAGCTCGTGCCTGCTCTTCACCCCAACTAAAGGCCACTCCTTTCCTTTTTAAGGCATTAAGGGGGCAGTAATCTCCGAGAAGGACGGGACAAACCTGGCGTAATAGGCGCACATGCCCACAAAACGCATAACTCCCTTAAGATTAGAGGGGGGAGCAAAATTAATAATGGGGCTGATCCTTTCGGGATCAATAAGAAGATTCCCCTCTGAAATGACGTACCCCAGGTATTTGATGGAGGGTTTAGCCCAAGTAACCTTGTCGGGATTCACGGTTAGTCCTACTCGCCGCAGCCTAGTCAAAACTTCCTCCAAATGCACCAAATGTTCCTCTAAAGTATTGCTGTACACACATATGTCATCCAAGTAGTTAAATACATACTCAAATTTAATGTCAGAAAAAACAAGATCTAATACGCGACTTAAGGCTTGTCCCCCAATGCTACACCCAAGGGGAACACAATTAAATTCATATTGTCTCCAGGGAGTGACAAAGGCGGTAAACTTTTTTGACGATTCTGTCAAGGCACATTGTAAAAAACTCGCATTGAGGTCAATCAGACTAAATATTCTAGCTCTACCGAGATGCTGGAATGCCGACTCAATGCTCGGCATCGGGTATGGGTCGAACAGGATTTTCTTATTGACCTTCCTGTAATCTACAATTAACCTATATCCCTCCCCTTTTTTGGGTATGATGAACGCGGGACTAGCAAATGGTGAGTTAGAGGGGCGTATTACCCCTTTTGATTCCAAGTCATCAATCAATTTCCGGAAGATTTTCATCTTGGGAGGAGCGCACGAGTAAGGACCAGATCTTATGGGGATATTGTCAGTCATTACAATTTCGTACGGTAGGACCTCACACCTACCCCACCTGCTAGTAATGACGTCAGAAAATTTAGAAATCAGCTCCCTAATGGCTTCTTCCCCAATTCCAAACGAACATAAGCTAGGAACAATACAATCTTTACAAAAGGGGATTCTAACTCTGGGTGAGAACTCAAAACTTAAATCCCTTCTCGCCAGACTAATAACGGCCCCAGTTCCCCACAGGAAGTCGTTCCCCAAAATAATGTCAAAGGGAAGCAATGGAACACAAAACAAGCTTCTCTTCCACGAAAACCCCATAATTTTTATGGACAAGACTACTCTCTCGCTAACTCTTAAGAGATTACCATTACCCAAAACAAAGGTCCTAATACCAGTTTTTTCCACCGATATCTTCCCATTTTTCTTTAAGATATTCACAAAATTATTACTAATAAATGAACCACATGAGCCGGTATCAAGTAAGGCAGAGCCCGACACCGATCTGATAGAAAACTTAATGATGGGGGGAAGGGGGCTAGAATGTTTTGGAATCGTACGCGCGGTGGTCCCCTTGCCAACACCACGCGTTACGCGTTTCCCCCATTACAATCCCTCTGAAGATGCCCTAATTGGCGGCAACGGTAACATCGGACGCGAGTGATATCAAAAGGTCTCCTTGCCCTTATCGCGCCTACTTCCCTCACAGCAGAACTAGAACTGGCTCCCTCAGTAGGCCGGGTTATAGTTGAAAATGGGGGGGACCTTTCCTGTTTAAAGTTACGGGACACCTGTGTAGGGAACTCGTGCAAATACTCCCTCTCGGCTACCAGAGAACCCTCAATACAAGAAGCTAATGAGTAAAGCTCAGAAAGGGTAGAAGGCTTATTCAAAAACACAAAATGCCTTCTCGTCAGGGGGGACACATTTTCCAGAATGATTTCAACTACCTCTTCCTCCGGCATTTTGAGATCTAACACCCCAATAGCCTCTGAAATGGCCAAAATAAATAATCTAAAGGGTTCGTGTGGAAGTTGGAAGCGCCGAACCATTCGATTACATAGAGTATCCTTCTCTCTCTTAGATATTAGAGACTCTAATATTCGACTTTTCACTCTAACCCAGGGGAGACCTAGTTGGATGCATTCAGTGATTAGATGCGCCAAAAACCCTGACGTCTTGCCAACGCATAGCGTGAGTAACTCCAAATCTCCTACAAGTCTCAATTTCCAAATCCTGTCCACCTCTAACAGAAAGTTAAATAAATCAGAGGACGATAACCCATCGCAAATCGGCCATAGTTTTACACGCTCGCTAGCTACAATACTTTGAGTTTTGGCAAGTGAATTAGATAACACTAAACTAGCGGTGGGAACACTAGGGGGGATCGGGAGCCCACTACCTCCCTCTATCCTTACAGCTTCTATTTTTTCCTGTTCCTTATCTTCAAGGGAAGGATGGCTAACGTCATCACGAGGTTCTAAATTAAAAGGATCGCTGGACTTACTAATAATGTTCTCGGACAGCAATGACCGCAACACGGCCACAGGAGCGTCGGGGGGGAATTGAATATCTCTTCTCCTGAGCTCCTGGCGAAGATCGGAGCTACTGAGCCGGTATACATCAGTTCTTGTGCTGATTACGCCTCCAGAGGTGGTGGTGTCCATGGCGGGAGTGATTCATGAAACAATTTCAAAGACAATTAACAAACAAAACTCACAAGGTGCCTTCACTCTGAAAAATAGCAGAGTAGCGCAGCTTTTATTGTAGCGTCCTCAGGCGAGGAGGCCACAAAATAATACAAGGAAAATACAAAAGGTTAAAGAACAACAACAAGAGTGAGTGCACATGAGTTCAAGACTAGAAATGTTCCATAGAGAAACATTACGCGTCTAATCCCGCCACTCCCACCTGTTACTGAGAGTATCAAAATATATGGGAGTCGTCTATCACTAGAGAGCCTTAAAATGCGTCACCCTTCCTAACCACTGAAAAATATTAGATACATTACATTAAACAACCAAAAACCTAGGACATGTGATGGTATATAATAGTTAAAAATAAAAGAATTAGTCATGTTGAACCAATATTTATTTTGGATAGGACAATCCGAAGTTTAACAATTCAAATAAGTACTAATTATTGTTGTTATAACAATTATATGTACATTATGTACAAGTGCTTTGGACTTTAACATTGAAAATTAGCCCGCTATAACGGGTCTGGGCAGAAATGATATTCTGCCAACAATAAAGTTACAATTAGAGTAATATTTTCTTTACAATTAAACAAAGAATGTACGGTTATATATATATATATATATAATAGAATAATAGTAAATATGGACAATACAATCGGTCTAATAATTATTTACCCTATCAATCTTGATTTGGTTCAATTAGCGCTGGCGTGTTGTATTGCGACAACATTGACTCTCAAGTCTAAAAGGTAAATATTTCTCAAGATGAAAACATTAATAGGTTGCGAAATAACCCCAAGAAATCTAAGTATTATATCAACAAGACTATTTAATATAAACATAACAGTAAATGTCAATAGTTCCCCTAACATAACAATTTGTATTAGTTATAAATCGTGACTACGCCCAATTCGCCCTGGCGCGTTGTAAAAAGACAACATAGGCTTATAAGTCCAATACCACAATATGAAGCAATAATTAATTTAGAGTTCCACCGTAATTAATACAAATAAATCATTACACCTCAACCGGTGACAAGACGCCATTACAAGTTAATTGCCAGACTTCTATTTAAATTTTTTTTTTTTTTTTAAGATAACTGAAAATATTAAGCCAAAAAGGAATTTTGAAATAATAAAGAAAATATATAAAAAAAGATGTTAAATTAGCCGAGATAGAATTTGGGTTCTTACATTTTCAAAAGCAGAAAGCCGAAGCTTGTACTAGTCCTAAACCAGCTCTGTCCCAATTGTGTCGAACATTGGGACAGACACAAATATATATACAGATACAACAAAAGAGGAGGGGCATGAAGGGTAAGCAAGAGGGGAAAGATTCTGGAATATCAAGGAACAATGTTATGCGCATTTCTACGTGCCTCGGGAGACCGGTGGTTTTTTCTGGCGCAATCTAGAAGAGAATAACTATAACTGCGCATGTCCAGCCCACATGTGGGGTTCGCTAAATCGCCGTTCAATTCGCTCCGTCAGTATACTTTTTCTCTCGGGTGAAGGAAGGTGTGCATAGCAGAAGTTAGGTCGCTCTTCCACGTCGCCTCCAATCACGGACAAATGGGGTAAGGTTCAACCATCGATATAGCAGTTGTGTATTTTATTGACCATCCGATGCTACAACTCTTCAACAATTCAAGAAAATAAACAGTCTCTAGTTATTCCCCGGACAAACAGCTTTCTATTGAGGTATTTGTTTGGCACTTTCAAACTGGTTTCCACTTTAAAAATAGATCTAGTTAGCGTTCACACAGATTTGGTTCCGTGTTTTCAAGACTCCGAAGAAAGAAGACCCCTACCATCTTCAAATAGTGTTCCAGGAATCAAATTCAAAAATGTTATTTTCCAAGTCCAAAATGAATACCCATTCATTAAAACAAAAGTGAAATGGTTGGCTATGAGCGAGGGGTAAAATTAATACAATATGCAATTTAATATAAAAGTTGAAAATGTTTGGCAATGAATATGAAAAATGTTAAAAAAAAGAATTAAAATGTTTACTTTCATATAATTACGAGACGCGTCGCGCCATTCACTTGTCGAGCCTTAATATAATGGCCGACTGCGAAAACAAAACTAAGAGCCAACAAACTTATTAGAAGGATAAATATGTTTAACAAAGAGGTCAGTGTTCTTCTCTAGCTCAAAATTCATTATTTTAATTATTTTAAACATGCTAGAAGATCTTCCTACCGTTTTATTGTGATAAATTGTATTATTTTGTCACGCACGGCAACAGCTCGGAGTGCCGCGTATGAACTTTGAAACACATCTTTTAATGCAACCAAAATAAAATAAATTGTAAAATATTTACACATTAGAAAAATATAAGGAAATACATGGTAGGGTGGCAAATAACCTCACAAGAGACACACTTGGTATATAGAGCTAGAGTACACTGGGAGGTAGAGCTAGAGTACACTGGGAGGTAGAGCTAGAGCACACTGGGTAGATAAAGCTAGGGCACACTGGGAGGTAGAGATATAGCATACTGGAAGGTAGAGTTAGAGCACACTGGGAGGTAGAGCTAGAGCACACTGGGTAGATAAAGCTAGGGCACACTGGGAGGTAGAGATAGAGCATACTGGAAGGTAGAGTTAGAGCACACTGGGAGGTAGAGCTAGAGCACACTGGGTAGATAGAGCTAGGGCACACTGGGAGGTAGAGCTAGAGCATACTGGGAGGTAGAGCTAGAGCATACTGGGTAGATAGAGCTAGAGCACACTGGGTAGATAAAGCTAGGGCACACTGGGAGGTAGAGATAAAGCATACTGGAAGGTAGAGCTGGAGCACACTGGGAGGTAGAGCTAGAGAATACTGGGTAGATAGAGCTAGAGCACACTAGGAGGTAGAGCTAGAGCACACTGGGAGGTAGAGCTAGAGCACACTGTGAGGTAGAGATAGAGCACACTTGGAGGTAGAAATAGAGCACACTCGGTAGATAGAGCTAGAGCACACTGGAAGGTAGAGCTAGAGCTAGTATTTATTCATGTTTGTGATCATAAAATGAAGGATGTTGTTGAAAACTGCCCATCAAGCTAATCTCAGCAATAATATCAACATTTAATAATCTAGTTTAGGGGCACAGGATGAGTAAGACATTATGAAAGGAAATCAAAGTGCTGCTGTTAGCCTCCTCCCTTATCAGTGTAAACATACGAGTATCCCTGCAGGTGAGTGAGATGAGATGAAACTACAAACATAGCAATCGTTACACGTGTGTTTACACCTGGGATATCACCCTCTCTCTAGAAGGAGCCCGTCATACAAATGTTCGCAAGTGGACGTTATAAAATCCTTGTATTTTGTTTGTAATCTGGTTATAAAGTAGTGACATTCAGAGAACGTCCGACAAGCCTCGGCTAAAAATATGTGTCAACATCCCCCGTGTAATTCTCTCTTATGTGCACAGTGTTCTATTACTGGCATGACAAGCCGAGGATGACGTCACTCGCTCACTGCTGGACCGTGTGTGAGTGTGTGTGTGTGTGTGTATGGAACCAAGATTGGAGGATTACTCACATCTTCTGGGTCATGTTCCAAGATACCAACTTTACAACGCTAGTCCTCCGGGATATCCGAGACTACTTCTCTGAGATATCCAAGACTACTTCTCTGAGATATCCAAGACTACTTCTCTGAGATATCTTAGACTACTTATCTGAGATATCTTAGACTACTTATCTGAGATATCCTAGACTACTTCTCTGAGATATCCTAGACTACTTGTCTGAGATATCCAAGACTTCTTGTCTGATATATCCTATACTACTTATCTGAGGTATCCAAGACTACTTGTCTGAGATATCCTAGACTACTTGTCTGAGATATACGAGATTACTTGTATGAGATATACGAGACTACTTGTCTGAGATATCCGAGACTACTTGTCTGAGATATCCTAGACTACTTGTTTGAGATATCTTAGACTACTTGTCTGAGATATACGAGACTACTTGTCTGAGATATGTGAAACTACAAATCCGTCAGTCCCTACTCAATGTATGTCTGTCTGTCTATCTGTTTCTACCTGGGGCCACAGCAAGTAGAAAGTATGTATGTCTTATATTAGGACAGGGAGTGTCGGAAAGCTCCTGTGATAGCCATATTATGATATAGACAATACATCGCCATAGCTAAACTGGAGGCTAATGGTGGGTTGGTATATTACTAATAGCACCGCAAATAATAGCTGATAAATGAATAGAGCATAAAGCAAGTGACTATAGAGATGTGGGGAGGGGGGAGGAATGAGATATTCCCATTACAGTGGTCCGACAAAGAAATGTAGATCCTGAACAAACACACACACACGTACACACATGCTCTATGTGGCATCGTACATCATGTATAGTTAACCTCAACGGTGCAGCCACATCTAGCGGATGGATATGTTTCGGCGGACTATTTAACAATCATCGGACCGCATAACAAGCACTGCCTGTGTTTGTTTGTGTTTAAAACTGTTTGCCAGTTACGATGTTATGTCAATATTACATGATTTACTCTTTAATTACGTTTTCACGGGAAAGCTTCCAACTTATTCATTAAATTGTTTCTATATTGTCCGCTGGAAATGTTTGGAAAACACAAACTTGTTTTATAACGTGGCTGTGCGACTTGTAGTTTCGAGCCAGGAACAAACAGTCCCAAATTCTGTTGAGCTCGCTCGCATTTAACTAAACAAGTCGTGCAATAAAAAACTCGGAAATGGACGTTCCTCGTTAAACAAGGTTTATAACAGACAAATTACAATCTTTATATTCGATAGAACTAGATAGTGCATTGGTTTATTGGAACTATCCGAGTTAGGAAAGATAGGGAAGACTGGTTAGGATCTACAAGGTATTACACAACCCTGGACCATACAGACGTCATGGTCTGCGTGCCCACTGTGTAACAAAGAACTGGGTTTTAAATACATTATCCCTGTATTGGACAGTTTGCATTTCACCCTAACAAACACGTGGTTTTTGTTATGATCACACTTCTAAATACTTTTATTTTCTGGAGCCATGATTACTTCAGATTGGTTGACTAACTCTACAAATATTAATAAACAAGGGAAAGGACAAAGTTAACCTGTTTACGTAAGTTTTTCAAAGGGATGAATTATTTTTCGTCGGCCATGTTGTGAAACTCGGAGATTGCGGGAAGAAGTGGTGCGGCAGGTGCTACCACCTAGTGGAAGTAAAGAAACTTTAGTAGCAAGTTTAAAACACTTTCGCTTTACCTAACCCGTGATTCAAACATTTATTATTATTAATATTCGCGTATTTCTTTCACGACCTTGTTTCTCTTTATTTTAGTCTTCTTTTAATTATTTCCGTTCTTTCTTTAATTATTACATCTATGGAAATTATTATCCTTCAACTTGCTCTTTGCTTGAGCTGGGTTGGATTTGGAGAACTTTTTGAAATTGTAAAACTCTTGACTAGAAATCGAGGTATCCATGTTTTTCGCCTGAAATGAAAGGAAAGAGGATTTTCTTTCCCCGGAAAGAGGGAGAAACAAATAGTTTTTTTTACAACTATCCACGAGTTTGATCTACTTCCACGGAAAGCCCCATGTTCGATCTTTGGCCTGGGCAGTTTGGTTTGAACTCTCTCTTCATATTTCTCCGAATATCTTCAAATTATATAATCCAGGTACATGTTCTGCATCTTTTCGTCAAATCACCAAACGGATCCGGAAATTTCTACATTTTCATCTTTAATCGCTCTCACCAAGACGTATTTTCAACTTTAAAATAAGTGTTTAAGCTTTAAAACCAATTTTTCAATAGAGAGTATAAATTATTAAAATGTTTTTTAATTTTAATTGTTTTCCAAAAGAAAGATTTATTTGGACTCAACCTACAAAACATATTCATCTCCATAATTAATTATTGTATGTTTATTTATATTCAACAGTGGACCATACTTCCAGATTATGTATGGAGAAAATATTGTGAAAAGACTCAATTTAAAGATAAACATATTGTAAGTGAGACAAAAATAGATAACTTTTAATATTATTATAATAAATCTGCGTCGAAGAGCAGCACTAATGTCTGTCATTATATATGTTAAAATTATTGTACCCCAAATTAATAGATAATTAAATCACTAATCAAAGGCAAAATTAGCAGAACCTATATTTGTAACAGTTACATGGTCAAACACCTCTCCAATTTTAAAGGTGGCGAAATCTTTTACTATACACAATGTTTAGCTATTGGTGGTATAATATTTTGATTTATAGGTGGTGTGGTGAAAACTAATTAACAACATTTTTATAACTTGTCTTTATCAGCAATTACTAGATAAGAGGGGCGTAGGTAAGCGTTAAATTTAAAAGTATTATTCAGATTTCCACCAAAAAAATAATTACGAAATATTATACTTATGTTTTGATTTATTTTGGCTTTTACATTAAAATTTTACTTTGTCCCTTTTAAAATGTTTCTAAACCAACAAAAATATATTACATTAGGTATTAATAAGATTGTGTACATTTAGTTGATACATAAGGTATATAAAAAAGGAATGTAATTTGTTTATGTGTGGATAAAATAACTTTCACTTTATATGTATGTACCACCGAGGAAAATTTAATATTTTCAATCACTTTGTGGAAACCTGAAAAAGGAAGTCGTGTTCAATGTATTTGAACAGCCGAAAGAAGGGAAGTAAGACATATACCTATTTTTAAATAAGTTTTATTATTATTATTATTATTATTATTATTGTTTTTAATATTTTCAATAATAAAATTTCTTGCAAATTTACCCTTGATCATGTAGGCGTTCATATCCCTTCTCGGCTTCTCGTAATCCAAAATTATTTTTTATCAATAGCTCTTATAAGGTGAGCCCTTAGGTCGTTGTATCCATAGCGCCAATTCTAGATTTGTCGAATTCGACTTCTATCATAAAAGAAAAGCTAAACTCAGAGAGTTATTTAAGGAAATCCCATATCAATAATTTATCATGTATAGATTCTGCTTATAATATTTAATTTACAATATTCTGATCTATTTTTTGCATATTGTTACTGCTTTTAACCACTCTTTAGCTATTTGTTATTGATGCTATTTTTTATTCTTATCATTATTAATTACTACTTTTTTCGTAACTATTCATCAGTATATAAATTTTTTAGCCATTTTCATTTATAATATTTTCTCGTGTAAATATATGTATTTGTAAGGTACTTGTGTACTTTTCAGTGCTGGCCTATTATAGGTCTTACGACTGTTGGCCAGCACTATAATAAAGTAAATTGAAATTGAATTATCATTGTTATTATTAGGTATTCTGTCTTACGACAGGTCCATTGCCTGATGAAGGAAATCAATGTTCTCTGTATAGGCCTACTACTTTTAAATGAAAGCGTTTACATTGGCTATACCACATAATAAAGGTAAATAATGTTCTTGATAAGAATATCACATAATTAAGGATAATTTGTTCACTGAACGTATTAAACATAATAAAGGCACATAATGTTCATGCTCAACCCCACATCATGTTATTTAATTTCCAAAAAATGTTCCATATAATATATTTCTAACTAAATTTGCCTTAGATGTTGAGCGTCTCATTTTACAAATTTTCCCAAACAATGAGGTTGTAAATCTTCTCCATTCTTGGTTCTGACTTTGTTCGACAGTTTCTAAAACTAAGACTTTCCTCTGCTCTTCTGTCGTACTCACACTACACTTACACTGCATGTTCTGCTACCTGGAGGCCTGGAGGCCTGGAGAGCTGGAAACTGTGTACTGTAGACCTCTGTTGTGGGCAGAAACTGTTGCCAGACATCGTACTGTAGGACCTTTGTTGTGGACAGCAACTGTTGCCAGACATCGTACTGTAGGACCTCTGTTGTGGGCAGCAACTGTTGCCAGACATCATACTATAGGACCTCTGTTGTGGGCAGCAACTGTTGCCAGACATCGTACTGTAGGACCTTTGTTGTGGGCAGCAACTGTTGCCAGACATCGTACTGTAGAACCTCTGTTGTGGGCAGCAACTGTTGCCAGACATCATACTATAGGACCTCTGTTGTGGGCAGCAACTGTTGCCAGACATCTTACTATAGGACCTTTGTTGTGGGCAGCAACTGTTGCCAGACATCGTACTATAGGACCTTTGTTGTGGGCAGCAACTGTTGCCAGACATCTTACTATAGGACCTCTGTTGTGGGCACAACTGTTGCCAGACATCTTACTATAGGACCTTTGTTGTGGGCAGCAACTGTTGCCAGACATCGTACTGTAGGACCTTTGTTGTGGACAGCAACTGTTGCCAGACATCGTACTGTAGACCTTTGTTGTGGCAGCAACTGTTGCCAGACATCGTACTTGATAAGAGCTCCTCGAAGCACGGTTAATATGCTTCTCACAAATGAACTTGGCAACAACGATATAAAAGGACTCTGCTACATTACTATTTACATTGAAGATAAGGCTCTGAGCATGTAACACCCTTAGCTACATCACGTCTCACGGGTAGCACCCTTAGCTACATCACGTCTCACTGGCCTCCCCATATGGCACCCTTAGCTACATCACGTCTCACTGGCCTCCCCATGTAGCACCCTTAGCTACATCACGTCTCACCGGCATCCCCGTGTAGCACCCTTAGCTACATCACGTCTCACTGGCCTCCCCGTGTAGCACCCTTAGCTACATCACGTCTCACTGGCCTCCCCATGTAGCACCCTTAGCTACATCACGTCTCACTGGCCTCCCCGTGTAGCACCTTTAGCTACATCACGTCTCACTGGCCTCCCCATGTAGCACCCTTAGCTACATCACGTCTCACTGGCCTCCCCATATGGCACCCTTAGCTACATCACGTCTCACTGACCTCCCATATGGCACCCTTAGCTACATCACGTCTCACTGGCCTCCCCATATGGCACCCTTAGCTACAGCACGTCTCACTGGCCTCCCCATGTAGCACCCTTAGCTACAGAACGTATCACTGACCTCCCCATGTAGCACCCTTAGCTACATCACGTCTCACTGGCCTCCCCAATGGCACCCTTAGCTACATCACGTCTCACTGACCTCCCCATGTAGCACCCTTAGCTACATCACGTCTCACTGGCCTCCCCATGTAGCACCCTTAGCTACAGAACGTCTCACTGGCCCCCCCATGTAGCACCCTCAGAAGGTGTATTGCAGTGTTTTGTTCATATATTTACAAAGTCAACCACTTGTGTGTAAACAATTAATTTAATTGTTTTATATTAAATTCATTATTTAAAATATAAGCAAGAAAAAGTGTATGAAAATAAACGTTATTTAGCCTAGGCATCAAACTCGCCATAAGACTGGAGAAATATTTAACCTTGGCTTAGACTTAATAGGCAGGAACTGTGATATGTTAAAATTCGCAATCTTGTGGAAAAAAGTAAAAAGAATTTAGAATCGATTTCCCAACAAATAGCAAAGCTTTAAGAAGGGACGGGGCAAGTGTAGTAACAAAACAAAATTTGAAGGGGAAAGTCAGAACAAATTTGCTGTGTTTAATGCATGGTCTCATCACAGTACACTTCAGATGTTTTATACAAAAAAACCTGACAAAACATTTGAGGAAACCGATCAAGAAATGAAAGTTAAGATGATGATGATGATGATGATGATGATTTGGATGACGATAACGAGTTCATCAAAAATTAAAAATGATAAATTCCAAAGTTAGCATGAAACATACACGTAGTTAATGAAACGCAAGAAATTATAATAATGTTTCGGAAAAGTTTGACTAAAAGCATCTTCTTACAAGAAAGAATATGTCCAGAAAGAATTCAAGAAAAGGTCTAAATTTATTTTTATATTTAAAAACAAGATGTAACTCATTGTTAGTTATGTTCGGAAGGTTTTTTAAATTAAAATAATACATTAATAAAGCGTCAATGTATCTATATTTAATCTAAAGATGGCAATATTCCAATATTTCAGTGTTGGAAAGTATTTTTGAAGTTCTGACACCACCAAAAGTGGCTGTAGAAATGTTAAGGGGCAGAGATACGTTGATTATGGCTCAAGTTGCTTTTAAATATTTTGATAAAAAATTAAGCCATTTAGTAGAAGAAATGGATGAAGCTCTTTAAAAAGAATTCAAGAATGACTAGAGAAGAAAATTATTATCCTACTCATGTACCTCAAAAATCTTGAGAAGAAAATGTTTCCTTCTGTTCAAAAACTACGTTTTATTCTTTCACCGAAGAATTAATGAACAGCCTCTTAGGTGATATCTTGACATGGATAACAGACCAAGATGAAGGGGGTAAGGGGTCGAGCTAGACAAATGAAAATAATACGAGTTTGTAATGTAAGTGGCTAGAGAAGATTAAATAAACCTCGAACTAAATAAAATGAGTCAAAGTAATCGGAAAACACAAGTCAGTTAAAAAAAAAGAACCGAAGACAGAATTTTAAATTGTTGAAGCCACCGGGAAGTGAACTGATAATTTGGTCTCCTTTTTGAAGCATTGTCAATCATAAAACCTACTTCGACTGAAAATGAAGGGATATTTTCAATAATCGGAAATTTTGTGACAAAATTTGTAGCAGACTTTCAAATAAATCTACCAATGCCTTAGTCTTCATGAAAAGCTGTTTTATCAAAAATAAAAAATTATCATAAAATAAATGTTCAAGAATATACAGTTATCCAATAGTCTAGAATAAAAAATGTTATTATAAATAAATAATTATTAACTATTTTCTATTAATTTTAGTACATTGTGCGATATTTAAATAAATCGTATTTTTTTACATCTAATGTTTCTAAATTATCTCACCTTAAATATTAATAGATTAAAAAATACTATATTTTGTTCCACAAAGTTCCGGACCCTGGAAATATTGCAAATTTCTTCCTGATTTCCGGGAAATTGAAGGTTGGGTGACCCGGGACAACATCTCTTAGCTAAACTGCGAGATCATTCAACCCAAAAGTTCCTCTAAACTAAAATATGTACAAGCAAAGTCCTCTAATTCAAACCCGGGTTGAAACCATAAGTAGTTTTTAACTCGATCCACGAGTATTTGAATCTGGTTTCAGAGTCGGGAGCAGTTAAAACAACATTAGCTGGCCCCACCCCCTGCTCTGGCTCAACGCGCCCCATTCTGAAAGCTCAACAACTTTTAATCCAATATAATTAGGTTTCCGAATGAAAGCCTATTCTGTCCAGTTAGCGACCCTCGACCCTTGTGCGCTAATTACCGGAGAAACGCTCTATGTCCCTAATTAGCGCGAGAACTGTATTACAGTCAAGCCGGTTGAAAGTTTCCCGGAGCTTACAGAACTTAATACTGAGCAATTTGTTTAACTAGAGCATTTCTAAAATATAACAATACACTGATATTACTTTCATCACTAGGAAACACCTCACGTTTGTAAGATAACGGTCGTGGCTTCGATAACTGGTGTGGGCGAGATATTTATCTTTAGTGAGCTGTGGCTTCACACTCTCGACGCTGTGTCTGCTCTAGAATTAAATTAGTTTTTAAGTTGGACTCTAATATCATCAGCTAGTTCAGGAAGTACGCGTTACACGCATATTTAGTTTTATTTAAATTCTTGAAAATGTGTCTGTATTTGAGACTATTCTACTCACACCGTTAATTCACCCTCCTAACCGTGGTCCTTAGGCCCTTGTTGCTTGTGTGCCCTGCGGACAGGGAGAAAATATGCAAATTCGTTGATTGGTCGTTCAGGATGGAAACGGGGCGAGAGGGGATGGACACGATGACTGGATATATTGACGAATTATTGCACGGAATTAAATCAATCATTTCGTTGATAACAATTGAGAGTAAAACGTTTTGAGAGTTGAAGTAACAAATTGTGCAGCTGTTCTCTGGACACGAAGAAGTTCATGGGAGGCATATTATTACTATTATTACTACACAAATTTGTCACTGCTTAATATGAAAAATACTGTTTTAACAGTTTTTATAATAGATATGATAGAATTTGAAACCTTTTAGAGCTCCAAATTATTTTATCGCAAAGACTTTATAGCGATGTCCTTTTAGTTGTTAACATATTTAATAGCTCAACTTCTCGCCAATCTGCTCTTGAACATGTGGGAATTCTTGTGCATCTAGAAATAATCAAATACTTTAAGTATGCCTTACAAACCCAGCCTCTGGCTAACTTCCTCTCCACCAATGTGGAATGTCTGGATGAACTACAAGTGCAAGAAGGGAACTTTACAAACCACTAAAACAATCCGCCATTATCCCACAATGTTCTGTTGTTCACACTCACACTTATGTATTTCTTATAGACACTTCCCGTAGAACTGGCGGCCTCATCCGTGATGATGATTGTCTAGTCGAGCAGACCACCAGCAGACCTCACAGAGATTGTATATATTCCCAATGGTGCGAGGCGGGCTTCAGACTAGACAGTTCAAGTCCAAATGGGTGAGATATCCAGGGTGCAACACAGGGTGCAACACAGGGCGCCTCTATCTATTCCCTTGTTGACCGCTGTGAGAACAACTGTCCAGATGAAACTGTTTGAATGTCTTGTTTATGGACCCTTGCTAGTGACACCCATGGGGGATCCCCTGGACAGATCTCGGGATGGAGGGGAATCACGTCTCAATCCGAGGGAGGCACGTAGTCCGGGTGCCCGGAAGCCAGTGTTCCGGGAATAGAGCTAGCGCTCAATTCTCCCTTGTTACGGCATTGTTAGTGGTCCTGATTGAGTTAAACTGCTCGTTACCTGCTGCAACTGATGCTTGATATAGGACTGCAACTTACACCAGGGTCTGGAGGATATAGCTGACAACTTACACTGCAACTGATGCCTGAGACTGGAGACTATAGCTACACAACTCACACCTGCAACTGATGCTTGCTATATGACTGCAACTTACACCAGGGTCTGGAGGATATAGCTGTACAACTTACACCTGCAACTGATACTTGATATAGGACTGCAACTTACCCCAGGGATTGGAGGATATAGCTACACAACTTACACCTGCAACTGATGCCTGAGACTGGAGACTATAGCTACACAACTCACACCTGCAACTGATGCTTGCTATATGACTGCAACTTACACCAGGGATTGGAGGATATAGCTGTACAACTTACACCTGTGTTATATTATTTCACAAACATTTTGTATGTTTTTTCCTCTTTATTATCATAAACCATTTATTTATGTGAAAGATATGTGAGGCCGGTTACACAAATATTAATAACTGAATATAATACCATTAAATGTAAAACTTCGCGCTCTATTTAACCTGTAATTGCCACAAGAGTCAAAAGAAAAACTAAAATGAATTTACTAGACTTTTTTCTTAAACTTAATTATGGAAAATAAAATTATACTGTAATCCTTGGGGAAATATTGTTAAAAGTGATTGATAATATTTTTAGTGATAATAATAGTAATACTTTGCAAATAATTATTTCCAGATATGTTGACAAAAGTTACTTTCAGACAATGTTGGCATTACTGATACCATCTGATAGCCTCTGTTAGCTGTCATGTAAAACCATAGAGGTGCTAACGACACTGTACATTGGTTTGAGGCCATGTTCCCGACCATCAACTGTCACTTATAGGTACAGCATTGTTTGTATTGCGTTCTTACTTCCTGTCAACACCAACAATCCAGACCATGGCCAGAGTAATGTCTTATACTGCGTGACCACCGCTGCCATTAATCTCAACCTCCGTGGACTTGCTCGCTTCTTGCACAAACCCTCTCCAGACTGATATATGCTGGAAGGAGGGGATTGAGAGCGTAGATCTCAGAGAATGCAAGGAAAGGTAATAACAGACACAAAAAATGGTTATTTTTGTTAGCAAAGATGAGCGTAAAAAGGAAACTGCTAAACTGAAAGAAGGGCGAGGTGAGCAAAAACCAAGTTGTGTGTAGTAAAAAAGGTACGTCATTAAGAGCAATTAGTAGTTAGTTGGAAGACGGGAAACATTTCTCGTCTCTTCTTGCCTCGTAACACTTTGAGTGGATGTCACTTCTCCTATTCTCTACATTATCTTCCTTCCTTCCTTTCTACACCTCCTTCCCGTCTGCTCTCGGTAAGGAGCCCCCCTTTTCAGAATAAAAGTAGATGTGTTGTCCGGTGTGAAAGAGTCCAACCACGAAATCACTTGGTGGAGATTTCTTATCTCTGCCTCCCTCTGACTGAGTTGCGGGTTGCAGCACACAGGGATAACTCTTCTAAAAAAACACTGTATTACTGCGGGTGTACACCATCGCACGTGACAAGCTCTGGACCAATCACAAGATCCGCTCTGCTTCACTTCAACTATTACAGCTTGGTCCGAGAACTTCTGCGTGGGAAACCCAATCACTATCCTAGTCATGCGCATGTGCAGACCAGAGGTGAGGTGTATATGTCAGGAACTAGCAACACGTGAGGTGTATATGTCAGGGAGCTAGCAACACGTGAGGTGTATATGTCAGGAACTAGCAACACGTGAGGTGTATATGTCAGGGAGCTAGCAACACGTGAGGTGTATACTGTATATCAGGAAGCTAGCAACACGTGAGGTGTATATGTCAGAGAGCTAGCAACACGTGAGGTGTATATGTCAGGGAGCTAGCAACACGTGAGGTGTATATGTCAGGGAGCTAGCAACACGTGAGGTGTATATGTCAGGGAGCTAGCAACACTTGAGGTGTATATGTCAGGGAGCTAGCAACACGTGAGGTGTATATGTCAGGGAGATAGAAACACGTGAGGTGTATACTGTATATCAGGAAGCTAGCAACACGTGAGGTGTATATTTCAGGAAGCTAGCAACACGTGAGGTGTATATGTCAGGGAGCTAGCAACACGTGAGGTGTATACTGTATATCAGGAAGCTAGCAACACGTGAGGTGTATATGTCAGAGAGCTAGCAACACGTGAGGTGTATATGTCAGGGATCTAGCAACATGTGAGGTGTATATGTCAGGGAGCTAGCAACACGTGAGGTGTATATTTCAGGAAGCTAGCAACACGTGAGGTGTATATGTCAGAGAGCTAGCAACACGTGAGGTGTATATTTCAGGAAGCTAGCAACACGTGAGGTGTATATGTCAGGGAGCTAGCAACACGTGAGGTGTATACTGTATATCAGGAAGCTAGCAACACGTGAGGTGTATATGTCAGAGAGCTAGCAACACGTGAGGTGTATATGTCAGGGAGCTAGCAACACGTGAGGTGTATATGTCAGGGAGCTAGCAACACGTGAGGTGTATATGTCAGGGAGCTAGCAACACGTGAGGTGTATATGTCAGGGAGATAGCAACACGTGAGGTGTATATGTCAGGGAGCTAGCAACACGTGAGGTGTATATGTCAGGGAGCTAGCAACAGGTGAGGTGTATATGTCAGGGATCTAGCAACACGTGAGGTGTATATTTCAGGAAGCTAGCAACACGTGAGGTGTATATGTCAGGGAGCTAGCAACACGTGATCTCTTCTGGCCGTTTGTTGAGAGAGGGTTTGAGGGTGTAGAGAAAGAGAGGGCTAGAGGGTATAGGTTAAGAGAGAGGGTTAAAGGGGTGAGAGAGAAAAGAGGGGTATTCCATCACCACTACTCCTACTCCAAATCCAAACGGTTGTTCTTCTCTTACTTCCCTCCTCCCTGAGTTCATTTCCTGTCGAGGGATTGTTCCGGGTCTTTAAGTTTGTAGCTGGGTGCTACCTGACTTTAGGCACGTCAGTGGGCAGGGGATCCTTCTAGAAACAGAGGAGCTGTACATCATCTACACAATACACATGTCCTGGAGTCCCACCCATGATGTCATGATGTGAACGCTTACATGTGATTCACGATCTGCTGGAGGATTATATATGCTTACAAATGTATAGTTCACGTTTCTCACGAATAAAGGTTACAGTTTACAGTTGTAATTGTGTCAAAGATCCGGCCATGATCCAAACCCTGACCTCCTCGACCACATGAAAAACATCCCGGATCATTCAGAGGTAATCTGTAGCTTCTGTCTCAGCACTGGGTCCAACTAAATGTACTGTAAAAGTAATTAATATTATATCAAATTGAGTTATGTTCTAATAAATAATTATATATGGTTAATATAATATTACCGACTCGAGTTTGGAACATAATTATGTCCCCAAGTGTACAGAGCACTGGAAGTACATCAGTGGATTGGGCTGCCGTTGATAATAAATGGGGGATTATTCAGGACCCTAACACATATGAGTTCATAGTGTTTGGGACCTACATTATAATGGACGACTATATTGCTTGTCACCACTTGAAGCCCCCCAGTCGGGACTCAAACCAATGACCCAAACAAAACCTCAACTTCCCTACATCCACAACAAACATTCCTCTCACCCCTCTGCCTTGTCATGACAGGGTGTTGATAGTCCAACCTCGCAATGAACCTGTCTACCTCACAAACATTTCACTTTGTGCAGTAGAATAAAATAGTAAAGAACAAGAGAAAGAGAGAAAGGGAGAGAGTCCTATTAGCCCTGTGTACTGGAATAAAGGGCAACTCGGTAATCAGGGTGACTCTCATCTTGTTAAATGGTCCCTCACCCTGACTACCCTCTCATTACAGGGTCCTTGTAAGCTGCTTACACCGCTACCCCTGGCTGGGTAGACTGCGGCCACTGCAGCTTCAAACGTCGTCCGAGCAAGCAGTGTTGCGTCACTACCAGCCACTCTAAATGTTACACAATACCAGCAAGGATTGTTCCGTCACTACCAGTCTCTCTAAATGTTACACAATACCAGCAAGGAGTGTTCCGTCACTACCAGCCACTCTAAATGTTACACAATACCAGCAAGCAGTGTTGCGTCACTACCAGCCACTCTAAATGTTACACAATACCAGCAAGGATTGTTCCGTCACTACCAGCCTCTCTAAATGTTACACAATCCCAGCAAGGAGTGTTCCGTCACTACCAGCCTCTCTAAATGTTACACAATCCCAGCAAGGAGTGTTCCGTCACTACCAGCCTCTCTAAATGTTACACAGTCCCAGCAAGGATTGTTCCGTCACTACCAGCCTCTCTAAATGTTACACAATACCAGCAAGGAGTGTTGCGTCACTACCAGCCACTCTAAATGTTACACAATCCCAGCAAGGAGTGTTCCGTCACTACCAGCCACTCTAAATGTTACACAATCCCAGCAAGGAGTGTTCCGTCACTACCAGCCTCTCTAAATGTTACACAGTCCCAGCAAGGAGTGTTCCGTCACTACCAGCCTCACTGAATGTTACACAGTCCCAGAAAGGAGTGTTCCGTCACTACCAGCCTCTCTAAATGTTACACAATCCCAGCAAGGAGTGTTCCGTCACTATCAGCCTCTCTAAATGTTACACAATCCCAGCAAGGAGTGTTCCGTCACTACCAGCCTCTCTAAATGTTACACAGTCCCAGCAAGGAGTGTTCCGTCACTACCAGCCTCTCTAAATGTTACACAATCCCAGCAAGGAGTGTTCCGTCACTACCAGCCTCTCTAAATGTTACACAATCCCAGCAAGGAGTGTTCCGTCACTACCAGCCTCTCTAAATGTTACACAGTCCCAGCAAGGAGTGTTCCGTCACTACCAGCCTCACTGAATGTTACACAGTCCCAGAAAGGAGTGTTCCGTCACTACCAGCCTCTCTAAATGTTACACAATCCCAGCAAGGAGTGTTCCGTCACTATCAGCCTCTCTAAATGTTACACAATCCCAGCAAGGAGTGTTCCGTCACTACCAGCCTCTCTAAATGTTACACAGTCCCAGCAAGGATTGTTCCGTCACTACCAGCCTCTCTAAATGTTACACAGTCCCAGCAAGGAGTGTTCCGTCACTACCAGCCTCTCTAAATGTTACACAATCCCAGCAAGGAGTGTTCCGTCACTACCAGTCTCTCTAAATGTTACACAGTACCAGAAAGGAGTGTTCCGTCACTACCAGGCTCTCTAAATGTTACACAGTCCCAGCAAGGAGTGTTTTTGGTAACTTTTCAAACGTCATCAAATAGCAATGTGACCTTCATGGTGATACAGCGGGCCAAACCATAGTAGACTAAAAAACAACATTAATTGCTATTTCAGACTTTTAACTGGCTCTTAGACATCACGTGACACCAATAAGCCGGTCAAGAGGGAACAAGTGTTCTTTAGTTTTCGAGGTGTGTTAGTCTCTTTTGTAACTGTAAATCCATGCTGCTCCAACACCAGCAACCCAGACAATACGAGACTTATGCCTTTTGGGATAACTCATCATTGCATGGAAAGTCACTGGAGTGTAGGTAAGTGACAGCTAGCAAAAGCTACTACATCTACTTTCATGTGTCCATACCCCGAACCATATGATCTGCAAGACAATATTTAGTTATTGTCATAACTTTCACAACAAACAATTTGTTTTCATTATTGAAAGAAGGACTTAAAAAATAACCTATTGGATGTTTCTTTTTTGTTGAAGCGGATGCTGTAGTTCACTTAAAATTGCTTTTGAGCCGAGAGCGTCTAAAAGACTACTTTCTCTTCATAAATTAAGATGGCGAACCAGTTTAAACAAAGAGGATTAATGACGTCATACAAACCATGTTCGGTTGTGTTCATGCGCAGGTGTTTACATAGTAAAAAGCTTTATTTTGAAACTAATATTTTGTATATCTCTTTCTCTAAGTTATAATTTATGGTTGGAAGATACAAGTGTGTTATTATACTTTTCAAGCTCTATAATATCTCTTGTTGCCGCAACCACGAAACTAAACGCATAATAGCTTTATTATTATATTTTGTTATTTAAATTATTTACGGAAAAGCCAACTGCACGCTAATCCTTAGGGGAAATATTATTAGAAGTGTCTGCTAACACTTTTGATTGATAATATTGTATAAGCAAGCAAATAATAACTACCTCCACTTCAGGGACTTTGAACCAACCCTTTCAATCAAGATGTTCTGCAGCTACCTCCACTTCAGGGACTTTGAACCAACCCTTGCAATCAAGATGTTCTGCAGGTATCTCCACTTCAGGGACTTTGAACCAACCCTTGCAATCAAGATGTTCTGCAGCTACTTCCACTTCAGGGACTTTGAACCAACCCTTGCAATCAAGATGTTCTGCAGCTACCTCCACTTCAGGGACTTTGAACCAACCCTTGCAATCAAGATGTTCTGCAGGTATCTCCACTTCAGGGACTTTGAACCAACCCTTGCAATCAAGATGTTCTGCAGCTACTTCCACTTCAGGGACTTTGAACCAACCCTTGCAATCAAGATTTCTGCAGCTACCTCCACTTCAGGGACTTTGAACCAACCCTTGCAATCAAGATTTCTGCAGGTACCACCACTTCAGGGACTTTGAACCAACCCTTGCAAACAAGATGTTCTGCAGGTACCTCCACTTCAGGGACTTTGAACCAACCCTTGCAATTAAGATGTTCTGCAGGTATCTTCACTTCAGGGACTTTGAACCAACCCTTGCAATCAAGATGTTCTGCAGGTATCTCCACTTCAGGGACTTTGAACCAACCCTTGCAATCAAGATGTTCTGCAGGTACCTCCACTTCAGGGACTTTGAACAAACCCTTGCAATCAAGATGTTCTGCAGATACCTCCACATCAGGTACGAATGTATTGTTATTACAGATTATTAAATATAACAATACTGTCAGATAGTTTAGACTAGGTTCGTGGTTGATGGACAACATACTTTAGTTGAAAATTAAAATAAACTTTGTAAACACAGATCAGCACATGACTCACAAACTAACTTAAAATAAAACAGAGGCATCTAGCACTAAGCACTGACAGTTGATGTCCCTGAGCACTCAGCCATGAGGATGGGACTAAGCTATTTTGAGCTTACCGGGTCTCAGCTATACCTCCCTTGAATGGCCTTGACGAATGGTTAGAAATTACTCAAACACACACACACACACGTGCGGGGATAAGCTTGATAAGGCACAAAGAAATGATTACAAACTGAGATTTCTCGTCAGGCATAGCTGGCGACGCTCGCTAAGTATGGCACTGAACCATTATTTGACTTCTTTCATTTGATTACTTGTCATTTGTCAGAGGGTTATTTTAAAATGTTGGAAATTGGTTTTATTTGACGAATCACTAGATATTAAATATTGAAGCCCAATTTGACTCGTCATGATCGTATTTCTATTTGGAACTGATCACCTTAGTAAGATTATTGTTTTAAATCAATTTTTATAATATGTCAGTGAAATCATTATTGCATTGGTATATCGAGTCATTTTGAACACAAATATCACTGAACAAACTTGACTCGGGATGAAAGTTGGGTTAAAATCCGGCCAAATTTATTCTGGATGATCAGGAAACTATGGAGGTAATTTATAAAATGTATTGATGATCAGGAAACTATGGAGGTGATTTATAAAATGTATTGATGATCAGGAAACTATGGAGGTGATTTATAAAATGTATTGATGATCAGGAAACTATAGAGGTGATTTAGAAACGTAGTGATGATCAGGAAACTATGGAGGTGATTTATAAAATGTTTTGTAATCAGGAAACTATAGTGGTGATTTATAAAACGTATTGATGATCAGGAAACTATGGAGGTAATTTATAAAATATTTTGTGATCAGGAAACTATGGAGGTGATTTAGAAAATGTTTTGTGATCAGGAAACTATGGAGGTGATTTATAAAAAATTTGTGATCAGGAAACTATGTAGGTGATTTATAAAATGTATTGATGATCAGGAAACTATGGAGGTGATTTATAAAATGTTTTGTGATCAGGAAACTATGGAGGTGATTTATAAAAGTCTTGGTGATCAGGAAACTATGGAGGTGATTTATAATATGTATTGATGATCAGGAAACTATGGAGGTGATTTATAAAATGTTTTATAATCAGGAAACTATGGAGGTGATTTATAAAATAGTTTGTGATCAGGAAACTATAAAGGTGATTTATAAAATTTTTAGTAATCAGGAAACTATGGAGGTGATTTATAAAATGTATTGATGATCAGGAATCTATGGAGGTGATTTATAAAATGTCTTGGTGATCAAGCTCTCACTTAAAGTTGTGGTCACAGTATTGATCTATTCTCAGGTTGAGCGGGCAGTCTATATCCAGGGAGAGCTGGACCACCTTCATATCTCAGGTGTTTGGGTGGTATGTTCACTGCATCACTGCTCCTACATGGAGTGCTATGTTCCCTGCACCACTGATCCTACATGGAGTTCTATGTTCCCTACACCACTGTTCCTACATGGAGTGCTATGTTCCCTACACCACTGTTCCTACATGAAGTGCTATGTTCCATGCACCACTGCTCTTACATGGAGTGCTATGTTCCCTGCACCACTGCTCCTACATGGAGTGCTATGTTCCCTGCACAACTGCTCCTACATGGAGTGCTATGTTCCCTGCACCACTGCTCCTACATGGAGTGCTATGTTCCCTACACCACTGTTCCTACATGGAGTGCTATGTTCCATGCACCACTGCTCCTACATGGAGTGCTATGTTCCCTACACCACTGCTCCTACATGGAGTGCTATGTTCCCTACACCACTGTTCCTACATGAGTGCTATGTTCCCTACACCACTGTTCCTACATGGAGTGCTATGTTCCATGCACCACTGCTCCTACATGGAGTGCTATGTTCCCTACAACCACTGTTCCTACATGGAGTGCTATGTTCCATGCACCACTGCTCCTACATGGAGTGCTATGTTCCCTACACCACTGTTCTCTACATGGAGTGCTAGTTTCCCTGCACCACTGCTCCTACATGGGGTGGTATGTTCCCTACACCACTGTTCCTACATGGAGTGCTATGTTCCATGCACCACTGCTCCTACATGGAGTGCTATGTTCCCTACACCACTCTTCCTACATGGAGTGCTATGTTCCATGCACCACTGTTCCTACATGGAGTGCTATGTTCCATGCACCACTGCTCCTACATGGAGTGCTATGTTCCCTACACCACTGTTCCTACATGGAGTGCTATGTTCCATGCACAACTGCTCCTACATGGAGTGCTATGTTCCCTGCACCACTGCTCCTACATGGAGTGCTATGTTCCCTACACCACTGTTCCTACATGAGTGCTATGTTCCATGCACCACTGCTCCTACATGAGTGCTATGTTCCCTACACCACTGTTCCTACATGAGTGCTATGTTCCCTGCACCACTGCTCCTACATGGAGTGCTATGTTCCCTGCACCATTGCTCCTACATGGAGTGCTATGTTCCCTGCACCACTGATCCTACATGGAGTGCTATGTTCCATGCACCACTGCTCCTACATGGAGTGTTTGGACTGGCCTTTTCATGAAGGATAGACAGGGTTTCCAATCCCATTTGGTTCTACTGAGGGGGATTTTATAAATGGTTTCTCACTCTCCTTCCACGCAAATGTGGGCAGACTGCTTCTAAAATGCTTCCTTCTCATCCTAGCCCCATTAGACTAATTATCATAGGATATGCGTAGAAAGACGTGGTAGTGTTGAGGAGGATATAATATAGAAGAAATATAGTCCCATTCACGGAGGGAAACTATTTAACAAAAAACCTCAGCACTCTTAGCTAGAGTTCGAACCCTACACTCTCCGTTAATGGCAAACCAGATTAACGAGTCTGACGCCTTTGTGCGTGTGACCACCATGTCCTGAGAGAGAGGACTGCCACTTTTAGACAAAGATCAACAATCGCTTCCCTTTAAAGACCTGCATTTAATTTGTTTTATCTAGGAAGAGAAATGAGTATTTCAACTAACATTTTACCTTTCTTAGCTCGTTAAAATGAGCCCTCAGTGACGTGAAACAGCCCTTCCCTCTCTGACGTCAGCAAAACATGACAAACAATACACGTGTTAACGTTAGAACCTTTAAAAAGCACGAGTCAATGAAAGTGGTGGTTGGTTGTTTGTTTTCGTGGCGGTGGTACCACTCAGAGTCGCGCGCGCGCGCTTACAATATGATATGGCGGGCAAGCAAGCAACAGTAGCGGCGGCTCAAACCACACTTTCCATTAAAGTTTCAGATAGTGTTAGGGGAAGAGAACAACGCTCGCTCACTCCTTCCCCCCCCCCCCCTCTTTAAGAGAGTCTCCTCCAGTTTATGAAGAGTCCAGTGAAGTAGTTCCTGGGAGCCTCGCTTGTAGCGCTTTAGTCGCTATCTCTCATCAAGGTGTTTACAATGCGAGGTCAAGGTCTAGAGCACAATTAACAAACTTTAACTCTGAGACGATGCGGAGTAACTCTGTCTGAATGTCTCTGTAGCAGAGCTACCTGGTCCCAAGTATCCGGTCCTAGATTCACTGTTGTACACCTTTTCTTCTTCCTGTCACCTACCAACGTACACTGTCCTTCCTGTCACCTACCAACGTACACCTGTCTCTTCATGTCACTACCAACGTACACCCGTCCTTCTTCATGTCACCTACCAACGTACACCTGTCCTTCTTTATGTCACCTACCAACGTACACTGTCCTTCTTCATGTCACCTACCAACGTACACCTGTCCTTCTTCATGTCACCTACCAACGTACACCTGTCCTTCTTCATGTCACCTACCAACGTACACCTGTCCTTCTTCCTGTCAACTACTAACGTACACCTGTCCTTCTTCATGTCACCTACCAACGTACACCTGTCCTTCTTCATGTCACCTACCAACGTACACCTGTCCTTCTTCATGTCACCTACCAACGTACACCTGTCCTTCTTCCTGTCAACTACTAATGTACACCTGTCCTTCTTCCTGTCAACTACCAACGTACATCTGTCCTTCTTCATGTCACCTACCAACGTACACCTGTCCTTCTTCATGTCACTACCAACGTACACCTGTCCTTCTTCATGTCACCTACCAACGTACACCTGTCCTTCTTCATGTCACCTACCAACGTACACCTGTCCTTCTTCATGTCACCTACCAACGTACACCTGTCCTTCTTCATGTCACCTACCAACGTACACCTGTCCTTCTTCATGTCACCTACCAACGTACACCTGTCCTTCTTCATGTCACCTACCAACGTACACCTGTCCTTCTTCATGTCACCTACCAACGTACACCTGTCCTTCTTCCTGTCACCTACCAACGTACATCTGTCCTTCTTCATGTCACCTACCAACGTACACCTGTCCTTCTTCATATCACCTACCAACGTACACCTGTCCTTCTTCATGTCACCTACCAACGTACATCTGTCCTTCTTCATATCACCTACCAACGTACACCTGTCCTTCTTCATATCACCTACCAACGTACACCTGTCCTTCTTCATGTCACCTACCAACGTACACCTGTCCTTCTTCATGTCACCTACCAACGTACACCTGTCCTTCTTCCTGTCAACTACCAACGTACACCTGTCCTTCTTCATGTCACCTACCAACGTACACCTGTCCTTCTTCCTGTCACCTACCAACGTACACCTGTCCTTCTTCATGTCACCTACCAACGTACATCTGTCCTTCTTCATATCACCTACCAACGTACACCTGTCCTTCTTCATGTCACCTACCAACGTACACCTGTCCTTCTTCCTGTCAACTACCAACGTACACCTGTCCTTCTTCATGTCACCTACCAACGTACACCTGTCCTTCTTCATGTCACCTACCAACGTACACCTGTCCTTCTTCATGTCACCTACCAACGTACACCTGTCCTTCTTCATGTCACCTACCAACGTACATCTGTCCTTCTTCATATCACCTACCAACGTACACCTGTCCTTCTTCATATCACCTACCAACGTACACCTGTCCTTCTTCATGTCACCTACCAACGTACACCTGTCCTTCTTCCTGTCACCTACCAACGTACACCTGTCCTTCTTCCTGTCACCTACCAACGTACACCTGTCCTTTTTCCTGTCAACTACCAACGTACACCTGTCCTTCTTCCTGTCACCTACCAACCTACGCTGCTAAAAGGGGGTAGTGAAGGAGCAGGATAGGAGCAGGGTTGGGGGAACCAAGGGACAGATGGCTGAAGGAGTAAGGAGGAGGGTGGAGGAAAGAGGAGAAGGACTGAGACAAGGGTTGGAGGAGACCAAGGGACAGATGGCTAAAGGAGTAAAGAGGAGGGTGGAGGAAAGAGGAGAGGACTGAGACAAGGGTTGGAGGAGACCAAGGGACAGATGGC
Source organism: Timema podura (assembly GCA_033556935.1). Taxonomy (NCBI): domain Eukaryota; kingdom Metazoa; phylum Arthropoda; class Insecta; order Phasmatodea; family Timematidae; genus Timema; species Timema podura. Next base: position 16,632,697 of record JAVRXN010000002.1, on the reverse strand, counting down.
TAAAGGAGTAAAGAGGAGGGTGGAGGAAAGAGGAGAAGGACTGGGAAAGGGTGGGGGGAGACCAAGGGATGATGGCTAAAGGAGTAAGGAGCAGTGTGGAGAAGTGGCCATAAAAATGTATGCCTTATGTATTTTGTAAAATAAAACCAAATTTAACTCAATTTTTGTCCATGACTTTACAGCCAACGAAAATGCTGACATCTAGTGGCGTATTTTATACTGAATTAAATAGTTGACTGTTATAACTCTATTATTTTAGTTGCTTAATAATTTTCTTGAATGTCTTTTAGCAATAACATGACTTGCATAATCGAGTTCTAGTTTCACATTTTATAGCTACATGGGAAGATTGCTGATGACGGCTTATCTTCAACTCTAGCAGACTTCAAACACCCACAGGAAAATACTTATTCATGATTACCTATTATTATGCTTTACGTTTCCAGAACTCCAAGCTTATAAATATTTCGAGGTGAAAGTTACAATTGGTATTACAGTAACGACTGTAGTTATGTATACGGTTGAACGTTTTCTGTGAGTGAAAACGTGGCGTGACCTCCTGATAGACGGACCTGGTCTCACGTTGCAACAATGGGATCCACTAGGCCTGCAAGACTGGATGGCAAACGACGGTTAACTGAGCGAACAATTCACCGCGGCTTTTAACAAAGCTTTTGTTGGTGGTGGAAGGATTACTAGTGCGATTACTGGGAGAACACTTCAATGAGATGTTTGACGAATGGGAGGATATTGTGTGAGCTGCTGATATTCCGAGATTGTTTGGGAGAAGCGCAACATCTTGGGCGCTTAACGCTAGTCAGAGTTAGGGCAGTTTTTGATTATGTCAAAACCACAAAAGGTTCTTCAAGGCTAACAAATAAGACTAGAGTTTTTGTTTCTAGGGATACAAACATAATTATTTATCATTTCCATAGACTTATTTTATTCACTAAATAAATTATTTACAAAAGTTCACTTCAATTTAACCACAAATCATAAATAATTAAACGCCAGTAGCTAGTTAAATAATTGAATAGCTTAATTTAATATTTATGTACTATTAAGAACGTAATGCGACTATCTATTGTCTATCTATATCAATAAAATAATTAAATAGAGTCTGTCTATCTGTCTGTCTGTCAGGAGCATTGCGCGTCATCTACCGCACGTAGAGGTCTAAAATTTTAAAAATTTATAGCTCTTGTGCACCTCGTAATTTTAAAATTTAACTATATTTTTGAATTAATTAAAAACCTGATCAGAATCAAAAGAGACACAGGCAACGCTGGGCACTGGTTTAAAAGTTACCTTCCAAGTACAAATCTTGAACTAAAAACATTCAGCGCCTGGAATAAAATGACGGAACGGCCGGTACGTAACAATAAAAGTGGTACTATTCCGTTAGCCAATGAATGAAGCACGTGTCAGACATAACCAAGATAGCGCCATGTTGCCATATCGTCAGCAAGTGTAAGATATTCCTCAAGATCATACACGAAAAGGTTTTATAAACCCTTTAAGAAGAGTTTCATTTTTGACGTAAATTTAAAAAAAAATCTTCTTATGGTCGGGTGTTGCCCCTTGTCATATGAAAAACGTTCTGACAATTCCCTGGCAGGGGTAAGGGGTTTTATCGATGATGAATCGAGAGTGGTTGTTTTTGTAATTGACTGTACAGTGGTTTCCCAGGGCAGACAACACAACAACAGCAAAATTTCCTGATACTCTCTTTCTTTTCGACTGTTCGTCTAGAGTAAAATAAAGCCCTCATTACCTAATACAACAGTTTTGATGGACTTTTATTGTAACCGAGAGTGACAGAAATTCATGTTACCTCCTCATTTTCCTCGTTCACTCCCTGACATCATAAAGTCAGTTCTTCTCCCTGTGACGCAATGAACCGACCGAAATAATAAATTACTTACGTGGAATTAAAGTTTCCTACCGGGAATATTTATTAAATATGTGACCCATGTATGAGGTTAAAGAAAATACAATAATATATTGTAAATGTCAACACAATAAATATACCTTGAAAGGTACTACTTCGTGAAGTAAAACACAATATCTTGAAGTGTACTTATGTAGCAACACGTATCTTGAAGTGTACTTAGCACTTGATTAGGAAGTACAACACACATATCTTGAAGTGTACTTAGCACTTGATTAGTAAGTACAACACACACGAATGTATCTTGTAAGTGTATCTTAGTGTATCACTTGATTAGTAAGTACAACACACATATCTTGAAGTGTACTTAGGCACTTGATTAGTAAGTACAACACACGTATCTTGAAGTGTACTTAGCACTTGATTAGTAAGTACAACACACATATCTTGAAGTGTACTTAGGCACTTGATTAGTAAGTACAACACACGTATCTTGAAGTGTACTTAGCACTTGATTAGTAAGTACAACACACATATCTTGAAGTGTACTTAGCACTTGATTAGTAAGTACAACACACGTATCTTGAAGTGTACTTAGCACTTGATTAGTAAGTACAACACACATATCTTGAAGTGTACTTAGCACTTGATTAGTAAGTACAACACACATATCTTGAAGTGTACTTACAAAATAGCCATACCCAGAGCTCTAGTGCTGTTGCAGACCCTGGTTAAAAGATCCGTCTAATTGAAGGCAAACCGCCTCTCAATAACTATTTATCATGGAAATGTCAGTTCTGAAGCTTCCAAACCACTGAAACAATCCTAACTATCTCAGACTTTAGGAAGGATAGATCTGTCTTCTATTTCCTGTGATTTTAGAACTAAGACATTTCACCGAGAAATTGAACTAATATTACCCTTGAATACATTTTATTGTAAATTGTAAAACTAGGTATACTAGTGTTTTATTATGTTCTTATAAAACCTCTCCTCCATTTAGGTAGGAACGATAATTTGAAATAACCAAATATTGGTAAAATATCGCTGTATTTGTTAATGTCCCTGAACACCCCTAATAAAACACTATTCACCCTTATTTTACAGACTTGACACGTGTCTGATAGTAATAACCCTTGTTATTGAAAAGTTTTATCCTGAGATCTACAAGAAGGGGGAGCTATAAGAGTGAGAGAAGTAGCTCCTCCTAACTCGCAATGTGAGTGACGTGTGGTAGGGTTGAGGTAGGTCGGTAATTAAGACAGAGAGAGACGTGTGGGTACAGTCGTGGACAAAATCTTGTTCCCAGTGACGTTTCCATCACGTGACTTATATTGAAAAATATCCCACACCGTCCGCGCACTCACACTAATTGGTATGATAAAGAGGGTAGAGTTTAGAGGTAAATGTACCCGTATTAAACTTAGTCTGCATGTCCACCGATGCAAGTATTTCTGTTGAACTCGTTCGATGTATTATTTGTAGTATAGGCTACAAGAGTTTTGCTCGTGTGTGTTCATGTGTGTCCCTCTAGTTAAGAGTACGCTAGTTAACCCCACATTTGACCCCTAGACAAACACCCCCCGACCCACTCACATATTCATGTAGATCCTGGTTACATTGCTGCGCCCCCCTCTGACCAGTGTTGAGGGGAAGGGAGGGTGCAATGAGGTTCTCAGTTTATCAAACGCCGACCTCTGGAGTGTCGGTTTGTAAACCAGGACATGAGGTCCTTTGATTGGGACGATTTGTAAACCAGGACATGAGGTCCTTTGACTGGGACGGTTTGTAAACCAGGACATGAGGTCCTTTGACTGGGACGGTTTGTAAACCAGGACATAGGTCTTTGACTGGGATGGTTTGTAAACCAGGACATGAGGTCCTTTGATGGGACGGTTTGTAAACCAGGACATAAGGTATTCTGACTGGATGTTGTAAACAGGACATGAGGTCCTTGTTGGACGGTTGTAAACCAGGACATGAGGTCCTTTGATGGGATGGTTTTGTAAACCAGGACATGAGGTCCTTTGACTGGGACGGTTTGTAAACCAGGACATGAGGTCCTTTGACTGGGACGGTTTGTAAACCAGGACATGAGGTTCTTTGACTGGGACTGTTTGTAAACCAGGACATAAGGTCCTTTGACTGGGACGGTTTGTAAACCAGGACATGAGGTTCTTTGACTGGGACGGTTTGTAAACCAGGACATGAGGTTCTTTGACTGGGACGGTTTGTAAACCAGGACATGAGGTTCTTTGACTGGGACGGTTTGTAAACCAGGACATGAGGTTCTTTGATTGGGACGGTTTGTAAACCAGGACATGAGGTCCTTTGACTGGGACGGTTTGTAAACCAGGACATGAGGTCCTTTGACTGGGTCGTGTCTTGCTGCCTCACACGTTAGCTCAACTGGTAGAGCGTCTCTCTGCTCTGATTGTATGCTCAGCAAGTAAGTGGTGTTGTACTAAGATCAGTCACTAGGAAATATGTGCATACATTACGGAGGTGTGAAAGGCGACTCGAATTAAGATCTGTATTTTCTTAGGTTTTATAACAAAAGTTCAGTTTTTGAACCAAAATAAATAAATAATCGCTACAGTAGATTAGTTTAGTTTAGTATTCTACAAATGGTAATACCAACATTTGTTGATTATTCGTCGTGAGCTCTTCGACATTTTGATATAAACCTCTTAAATGAAGAGAAAATTATCCCATTCAAACTATTCAATGATCGTGACAAATCTTCAACAACTGTCAAGGCCGTGTGTGACTTTCCCTGGTAGTTTGTATGTCTTGTTATTGCTCTGAGAGTGTTTCTCCTAGTATGTCTCTTGTGTTGTTATTGCTCTGAGAGTGTTTCTCCTGGTATGTCTCTTGTGTTGTTATTGTTCTGAGAGTGTTTCTCCTGGTATGTCACTTGTGTTGTTATTGCTCTGAGAGTGTTTCTCCTGGTATGTTTCTTGTGTTGTTATTGCTCTGAGAGTGTTTCTCCTGGTATGTCTCTTGTGTTGTTATTGCTCTGAGAGTGTTTCTCCTGGTATGTCTCTTGTGTTGTTATTGTTCTGAGAGTGTTTCTCCTGGTATGTCACTTGTGTTGTTATTGCTCTGAGAGTGTTTCTCCTGGTATGTCTCTTGTGTTGTTATTGCTCTGAGAGTGTTTCTCCTGGTATGTCTCTTGTGTTGTTATTGCTCTGAGAGTGTTTCTCCTGGTATGTCTCTTGTGTTGTTATTGCTCTGAGAGTGTTTCTCCTGGTATGTCTCTTGTGTTGTTATTGCTCTGAGAGTGTTTCTCCTGGTATGTCTCTTGTGTTGTTATTGCTCTGAGAGGGTTTACGTTGTTTGGCTGTAGACTGTGTTTCTATGAAATAGCACACGTTGATATTTGTTATTGACACTTTCAATCAAATACTGTAATATACTTTATACCACTTTATCAGTTGATACTTGCACAAGGCACTGGTCTCTTCAAGTCGGGCTTACTGTTAACGAGGGTTTAATCCCAGTCGAGTTTACAGAGGATGTTTTTCTCTAAATAGGTTCCCAATAGCCCTTCACGCAAACGCAGGTACATTTACGCCAACATCTTTCTTATCCATCCCTTTACTCTATATTATAAAAATAGAAAGCTTCATTCAGGAATGTAGATGAGGACTTGTTTTACAGATGTCACGGGAGGGGATCGAACCATTGACCTTTGTTCAGACTTGTACGACTAATAATAATCAGTTTTATAAAAAAACACTAATGAATGTTTTCCGAAACGAACATAAAACATCCGAACTGTCATGACAAGACTCTCGACATGAAAGTTGGTTATTTGCTGTGACAGTTGACAGTTGACACACGAGTGTGCTTTATTTATTCTGATAAAAAAATAAAAAATGTTTTATATCCTTCCCACTGCAAGTGGTTCTCCATCTTAATATTATTTTGCTCTCACTTGCTCTTAGGACAAGTTGTTCATCTCTAAATGAAAGCCGCTCCCACGAATAGCAAAATTAATGATAATATGGTCTGGTCCAAGTCTTACCACCCATCCGGGCTCTAAGCATATTTACTCTCATTTGGTACGGATAAGAAGGGCAAAATTTGAGAGGAATTGTACCCAAATTCGCGTGACTGGAACGCTATGATCCATTTAGGAAAAATAACCACCCTGAGTACAATCGGCTGGCATTCTCAACATTCATTTCGTAACCTGTGATCAGATAAGATGAGACTGACGCCTTTATCTGCGTGGCCGCCAGTGTGGTACAGCCTCTACATATGAGAGTGTAACATACTGATCTGAATGACCACACCATACACGTGTAACATACTGATCTGAATAACCACACCACACACATGTAACATACTGATCTGAATGACCACACCACACAAGTGTAAAATACTGATCTGAGTGACCACACCACACACGTGTAACATACTGATCTGAGTGACCACACCACACACGTGTAACATACTGATCTGAGTGACCACACCACACACGTGTAACATACTGATCTGAGTTATCACACCACACACGTGTAACATACTGATCTGAGTGACCACACCACACACGTGTAACATACTGATCTGATTGTCCACACCACACACGTGTAACATACTGATCTGAGTGACCACACCACACACGTGTAACATACTGATCTGAATAAAGCACGTGTGAGGCACTTTACCCCGACCAATGTTTTATCACGCCGGGGGTAAACCACTACCAACAAACTAGCTGACAGAGAAGAGGAGGGGGAGGGTCAGAATAACATTTTCAAATGTGTTTAATTACTTCACGATCGTCAAACAATACAACCAGAAATTATAAACACCAGCATTTTCTATTTATCAGTGGCGCGTACGGAAACAAGCATTAACTGCTCGTTGATTCTGTTGATGTCCATTGGAGAATACATAATATAGTTTTAACTGGGGATTCCCCGGCTTATTGGTGACGTCGAGCTACCACCCCTTTCCCCTCACAGAACAAATGTTTGGCCTGTGGAAACCGCGAGTGTTTTGTCTCTCTCTGGCGGGAAGATTGAACATTAATTGAATATTAGAGTAGACAGGAAACCAGTAACAACAACCGGTGGTGTGTTAGCGAGACAATTACATTCCTAGTGCTACTGTTACATTCCTAGTTCTACTGTTACATTCCTAGTTCTACTGTTACATTCCTAGTGGTACTGTTACATTCATAGTGCTACTGTTACATTCCTAGTGGTACTGTTACATTCCTAGTGCTACGGTTACATTCCTAGTGCCACTGTTACATTCCTAGTGCTACTGTTACATTCATAGTGCTACTGTTACATTACTAGTGCCACTGTTACATTACTAGTGCTACTGCTACATTCCTAGTGATACTGTTACATTCCTAGTGCCACTGATACATTCCTAGTGCTACTGTCATAGTCCTAGTGCTACTGTTACATTCCTAGTGCCACTGATACATTCCTAGTGCTACTGTCATAGTCCTAGTGCTACGGTTACATTCCTAGTGCTACTGCTACATTCCTAGTGCTACTGCTACATTCCTAGTGCTACTGCTACATTCCTAGTGCTACTGTTACATTCCTAGTGCTACTGTTACATTCCTAGTGTTATTTTTACATTCCTAGTGTTACTGTTACATTCCTAGTGCTACTGTTACATTCCTAGTGCTACTGTTACATTCCTAGTGCTACTGTTACATTCCTAGTGCTACTATTATATTCCTAATGTTACTATTACATTCTTAGTCTAGTTTACTGCAATACGCGTGTTTTAAAGTATTCACCTCACGTGCACATTCTAAACATACCAGCACATTACATCATGGAGTGGTGTAGTTATAATAATATCGTAACAATATTTACTAAAATAATAGCTGTAGTCCAAGCAAGCTCCGGACCGAACATTACGTGAACTTAGGTTAAGTAAATATACAAAACACAAGACATTATTATAAATAGCAATTGTACGCAAGATCTTGTTTGTAAAATGATTTTTCTTCAACATTACTCCGCCCTGCACCACTCAATATTTCCGTGATCTGTCTTCAAGAAAATATCCAGAGCTCTATCAAAATACCATCTTGGCCCCCTTTTTCCCCGCCCCCAAAAACAAGACAACAAAAAACACGTAAAACACTTCCTCCCCAACAGTATTTTACAAGAAAGAAAGAAATAATAGAAGTGTAAAATACATAACAAGTGACGTGATATCTTTTTTATAAAGCATGAGAGGAAGAAATATGGGTTTCATTCCCTTCCCCCTCTTATTTTCGTACGGGGAGGGGGAAGCAAATTCCCCTCCTCCACCCCTCACAACGAGGCCTCATAAAATATTACATGCTACTGCCTGGGAGCGTATGTGACGTCCCTACCCCCTCTACCCTACACTCAACAATTTATGAAAAGGTTTCTTTTTTTTTAATAAAAAAGTGAAAAGCCTTTTTATATATTTTCTCTCTTACTACTTTTTATTTTATTTTTTACGCCCTATATTTTGGAAAGGGGAGAGGAGGGAATATCGTTAAAAGGAATGCTTCCTGGTCATTGGTTGGGACAGACATATGTGGTCCACCGCGTGTATGAGCTCACGGGGCTTATGAATTACTGGCAGTTAGTGGGGTGAGGGTTTGAACTCCCCCTCTTACTCTTCATACCACAGTTCTGTCTGCTCTCGGACGATTTATCAACACGAACGTCGGGAGTCAAAAGGTTCCGCCGTGAAATAGTGTTTCGATATCTCCGCGTGAGAGGAGTAAAGGGGGGAGCTCGTACTACATTACGTCCGGGGGGGGGGGAGTACCGGGTAACTAGAGAGGTAGCAAGGGAGGTGTACCAGAGAGGTAGCAAGGGAGGTGTATCTTGTAACTAGAGAGGTAGCAAGGGAGGTGTATCTTGTAACTAGAGAGGTAGCAAGGGAGGTGTATATTGTAACTAGAGAGGTAGCAAGGGAGGTGTATATTGTAACTAGAGAGGTAGCAAGGGAGGTGTATATTGTAACTAGAGAGGTAGCAAGGGAGGTGTATATTGTAACTAGAGAGGTAGCAAGGGAGGTGTATCTTGTAACTAGAGAGGTAGCAAGGGAAGTGTATCTTGTAACTAGAGAGGTAGCAAGGGAGTTGTATATTGTAACTAGAGAGGTAGCAAGGGAGGTGTATCTTGTAACTAGAGAGGTAGCAAGGGAGGTGTATATTGTAACTAGAGAGGTAGCAAGGGGGTGTCAAGAGAGGGATTCCCAACAGGGTAACACATATTTTAATACCTTTAAAATGTTTATACAAATGACAAATACAAGAAGAAAAGTTGATATCATAATCAATTACACAGTTTGAAATATCAACTGACTGAGGGTAATCAGGGGATAACTGTTGTAATACTTGTTGACTGAGGGTCTCCAGGGGATTACTGTTGTAATACTTGTTGACTAAGGGTTTTCAGGGGATTACTGTTGTAATACTGGCTGAATGAGGGTTTTCAGGGGATTACTGTTGTAATACAGGTTGACTGAGAGTAATCAGGGGATTACTGTTGTAATACAGGTTGACTGGATACCTACCTTAAGGTTAGCCCTCCCAGAAATTGTATAATGTACTTACACCATAATCGGTAAGGTCCAATGTTCATTTTAAATATTAAACTGCAATAAGAATAACATACACATGCTCCTACTGTTGTGTTAGTCCCGTGCAGAGCGAGGAGGTGTAACCCTGGTCATCATCCCTGATTGAAGGAGTTACTGGGGTCTGTGGTCTAATCAGGGAGACGCTTGTATGAGGGGTTATAAACACATTAACACCCCACTTTCACCCCCAAAGGAGCAGAGGTAGGGAAAGTTTCCTCCGTCTTAAGAGAACTTCTGCTAAGGGCCAGCTCACCACAGCAGTTGATCCCTTCTTGTAGATGGTGGCGATGACTAGCGTCAGTAAAGGAAGATGTTACAGTCGGTATGTTGTTTATATTTTGTACACCAGTCAGCGCCACGTTTGGCCTAACACAAGTATTATTATTATTATTATTAGCACCGCGTCTTACTACCCGTTCGGGTTATACGTACTTACGCTAATATGCAATGGTAGGGTGATTGTGAGATGAAATGGAGGACCTACAGTTTAACGTGGAATCCGAACCACGGTGGAGGCCTGGCATTCCTCACATTCCTAACACAAGTAGAACGAGTTCTTGTTGAGCGGCTGTTGGTGTAAATGAAGGCTATTTAGTGAAGCGAGATTGGCTACTCTACAGATTTATGCACACACAGATTTCAGTGGATGAGAAATGAATTACAAATATATATTACTCTATTAATTAATTTACTATGGGTCCATAAATAAGGAAAGTAGCTGGAAACATATCTTAGATGTAATGTAATGACTCGAAGAAAATGTTCTTGATATCTCAGCTTATTCTTTTAAAATAAAATTTTGATCTCTTATTAAAATCGATTCATCAAATTTGGGTTGATTAAAATACCTCCAAAAACTAAACTTTGTTTGGAATAGCACAACATGACTATTATATGGGGTTATTTATTCCATGGTGAAAGATATATCCCCTGTTAGTTGTAATTCATCCAATGGCACTCGGTATTCTCAAACTACTTGATATAAGCTGCCTTAAACAAAACATTTACAATGTTTTTAACCAAATTTATTAATAAATTCTGGGTTTTATTTTACTAAATCTTGTACCCGTCCTGTGTCCTTAAGGGACAGGAGGAGGACGTACAAAATAAAAACAAAAATTAATAAGAAAATTGCAAAGTGAGCCATATGAACAATGAACATATATATATATATATATATATGTGTGTGTGAGTGTGTGTGAACTGTATCCAGCCGGATCTTATATAGGTTACTACCTGCCCCAAATAAGCTTATACATATAGACATCCTGAAATATAAATACTAGCAAGACTAGCTAGTATACGACCACCCCAAATAAACTTATATCCATAGACATCCGGCATTATTAAATATCACAATCTCACTATGTCTTATTTAGGTGATCTACTCACTCATATCTTCCGGACTAGCGTGACTTCCATAACCAGCCTGTTCACACCAAATTCTAAAACGAAGAGAAGTTCTAGCAAGCAATGAATAGTGCAGCAACAAGACGTTCCAATAGAGGAGTCCAGAAATGCTCTGATTGGCCCGACTGAGCTACAGGAGGACCCCTTGTATTCTTGAACTGGTCTACGTGACCGAATGAACGTAGCTAGAGTCTGCAGCCGCTCATCATGAGTCTTTGGAACAAGTCAAACACACCAAGAAACTGGCGGACGTGATAAAAGAGACGTAAACCATTCACCAACTGCTTGGCATGTGACGTTATACTACTAATAATCAATTTCCTAATAAGGAAATCTCCCACCTACCAATCCATCAACTAGACCTATATATAGCTAGCGTTCAGCTAGCATCGATGACTATTACATCCGACACTTCCACGAGAAGTCCTGTTCAGGACTAGAACATTATCTAGCCAGGATGGCTATAAATATAAATATATATTATTGATTACATAATCTTTATACTTCAACAATGGGTTTGATTATATTGAACACTTAGGTTTATTATGTAATTAAAATCGTTCAGTGTAGGCATCTGTAAATTTTGCTAAATGTTTTATTTTTGAAAGTAAATTCTGTTATGGAAGACATAATGTTTCCTATTGCCGCTTGGGCGCTAGTATCTTTGTAATTTCTTGAAATAGTCGGGTAGCCACATTTTGTAAATTCATTTTTGGCTTGATATATTTAGTTTAAATATTTTTTTTTCTTGCTCTTGTGGTTACTAGTAATAATTTAAATCCTTTTTAATTTGATAATGTTTCCTTTAAAGGTTATTTTTGTAGACGTATCTTCTTTGGAATAAATATTAAAGTAACTTATTTTTGTTGTTTAATAAGGTTTGACTTTTAAATTCTCCGATTCATTTAGTGTGAAAATACTTGTAATTCTAACGTAACAATGCTTTGTTTTCTATTTTAATATTAAACATTAAAATGTAGGAATTTTGTCGAGTTCTTTAAAAATGATGAGGGTAATAGTTCCCGAAGGTTTGAGTTTTGTCGGGAAGTCAAACCTTTGTGCTAATGAAAAATATCTGGTTCGATATTTAAATTTAAATTTAGTCCTAATTTTTTTTTTTTTGTATTCACAGTGGTGAATCAGACGCGTTGTAAACCATTTAAAGGAGGCTCTTTAAGCTCTTTTTAACCATAGTATGGTAGTCATTTAAATGTTTAATAAATATCTGATTCGATATTTAAATTTAAAGTTTGATCCTAAATTTGTTTTTTCTGAATTCACTTTGGGGAATCAGATGCTTTGTTAATCATTTAAGAAAGGTTCTTTAAATTATTATTTTTTTACAATATTAACCAATTTGTTTATAATTTTGGTCTCTTCCAGACTAGTTCAAATAAAATAATAATATACCTTGAGAGTTTGAATATATACTCTCAAACGTACTGCGCAAATGCAGACTCAGCCATGATTGATTTGTTTTCCAACACACTTCAGTTTTAATTGTAAGGCCATGTAATTTGTTGTTTTACCTTTGTTTATTACATTAGATATATAATTCAAATATTTCTTAAATTTGCAAATGTTTCACCTTTGTTTTAATTATTTCCTTAGCTCCAGCCCACCCTTTTTTAGGCTAGAAGTGGCCTCGAGCTTTTAGGCGTAGGGTGGGTGCGGTACAGAATTGTCTCCCGTAACTCCAGCGATGTTAAATCTATAAAAGAACTATTCTAGCGATGAGCCTGTCTTACTATAATTAATGTGCAGTGTGAGCACAGTGGAAATATCTGTGTTAATTCACACAAAACTGGTATAAACGGGTTTGTTCTCCTTTAAGGATTGAAATCTGCTGCATATGTTACACGACCCCTCTGGAATCGTTCACTTTTTTTATTATCATTTCTACGTTTTTATTGGTTTATCCTTCTTGTGTGAGCATTAGATTAAGGAGAGTATTATTCCTTTTGTGAAATAAAAATAAATAAATGGTACGGAACACAGCATGGACTTTCTCTTTCTTTCACATTAAAATAGAGATATTTACTGAAATAACTCGTAAGAATTGTGAAACCAAATAATATAAATTGTTTCAGAAACCCTACACAAGAGAGCATGAGAGCACTGTTAGAGAAACATTGAGAAAAAGGAACAAATACTGTCCACCAAAAAAAGCACTCGATTCCACATTTTAAAGTGATTCATAAAAAACATTTTTGGTTATAGCTCAAAAACTAATGGTTTTATTAAAAAAATACTACAAATTAATACATTTTTATTTTTGTAGTACTAAAACTCTACAATGATAAGTTATTTAATATCTCAAATAGTTACGGAGATATTATCAAAATTGGAAATTTCAACTTGTGTAAAGTACTCTTAAATTCACTCTCAAGGGAAAACTGTCATTTTGTTTGTAAAGTTAAATAATGCGTAGCTACAAAATTTATTCAAAATCGTTGAGCGTATTTTGAGAAAATAGATTATTTTGCCTTTTGCCCTTCAGTAATCTACCTTTAAATTTAGGACTGTATATTTAATTCCAAAAAACCCTCGGGGGAATTCTTTGAAAACAATAGGTACCATGGTGACCTGGTGGTCTAGGGGTAAGGTGTTGGACTTCTGAGCTGGCGTCCGGGGTTCAATCCTCGGTCCCGGCACAGATTTATCTGATTACCAAACCCTTCCTTCACCTCTGACAAGATGTGTATTAATCACAACTTGTGAATGTGAGGAATGCCAGGCCTCCACCGTGGTTCGGATTCCACGTTAAACTGTAGGTCCTCCATTTCACCTCACAATCACCCTACCATTACACATTAGCGTAAGTGCGTATAACCCGAACGGGTAGTAAGACGCGGTGCTAATAATAATAATAATAATAGGTACCAAGACTTAAGCTCGATTGTTAAAATGGTTCGGCTCTAGGCTGAGGTACAGACAGACGGTATCGCGCAAAACCACTTTTTCAATTTCAGGGGGTCATGTAACGTCGACATTTATCAAACTCTTGAGTTTGACAATAATAATACTTCTTTTTCAGAGAAAGTAAACATATATTATTATTATTATTAGCACTGCGTCTTACTACCCGTTCGGGTTATACGCACTTACGCTAATGTGTAATGGTAGGGTGATTGTGAGATGAAATGGAGGACCTACAGTTTAACGTGGAATCCGAACCACGGTAGAGGCCTGGCATTCCTCACATTCACAAGTTGTGATTAATACACGTCTTGTCAGAGGTGAAGGAAGGTTTTGGCAATCAGATAAATCTGTGCCGGGACCGAGGATTGAACCCGGACCCTCAGCACAGAAGTCTGACACCTTACCCCTAGACCACCAGGTCACCCAGTAAACATATAAACACCATAAAAAGCCTCGTACAGTAGCTAACACAAATAGTGGCGAATTTTCTCGAAACAAACCATTGTGTTATGTAGTTTACCAAATAGAGTTTCAATTTTTTGCACGAGCATTATATTGTGTACTTAATTTCCCGACCGTTAGATTGGCCCTTAATACATGCATGAGTATTACCATCCCAGCTAGATGTTATAGTACAATGGAACAACTACAATCTCTCAGGGCTAAAACCCAACCGAGTGCATTGACAGATCTTTAACATTCTCACTCAGCCTAGTGTTGTGTGGTTTTAAAACACATACCTAGTTATCTTTCGTATTTCAATTAGTCAATAGTTAGTACGTTTTAACTCTCATCATACACGGCTTTGATACTAATCACATTCTAGAACATACCCAATAACCAGTGATCTATCAAGATAATCTAGAACCAATCAGAACATTGCCAAGTAGTGCCACCAATATTGAAAACATGTCGCACTACTATTTAATTATGGTCAGTGTAAAATTGTCTCAGATGCTTATCACTAGATCTACCTAGCTTGTAAAATCAAGTCCACTCAACAACGACCGTCCAAATCCCGACAATGGAACGTCCAGTAATTGTGAGCAGCTTCCAGCTACTGGAGACCGCAATTCGACCGTGCGCGGCCCATAATCGAGTTAACTTGTCGTCAGAACACCCTTGCGGTCATAATTGTAACTTTCATGTCGGGGTTGTGGTGAGACCTCGCGGGCTCAGTCCCCCCACCGCCTTGTTCCGACAGCTTGAAACACCTGGGACAAGTATCATATACAGGGGTGGGGGGGTAAAATACCCGTCGTTGATTAGTCACACTACAGGCTCTTCATTTACCGATATTGTTCCCTATTTCTTAGATACAAACACCAAAATTACGAGGGTGTAGGTTCACTTGTATGACACAAACCAATGTTCCAGTATTTTGCATGCTTTTATTTAATTTTTAAAAGTATGGTATCAAAGACTTCTAATACTTCCTTTTCGAGAATATTCGAGCCACTGTGGGGAATCCCGCAATGGTCAACTCCTCCTGCTTTGCTGTACACTTCGTGCATTGCCCGGACCTTTGAACAAACAAATCCAAAGTTTTCAACAGGGAGATGACACATCACGTCTGTTGACACGTGGGACAGTATCAACAATAGACAAATTAACAAAGACAAATTGACAAATTAATATAATGGTGTCACAGATTGCGTCTTTCAATCAATGCAGCAAAAACCCAAGTCAAACTCTATGGAACAACTAAACACAAATTTCGATCTTGCCGAGACCAAACTCAGTTTAATATTGTTGTTGAAAAGCAAAGTTTAAAATTTAGTCCGACTATAATATATCTAGGCGTAGTATTCAATCAAACCTGACCTAGCCCAACTCTGTGATATAATTGCTTTTCCACCAATCTACACCATCTACTATATCTGTGTACTCTCACCTTATCAACAACTACCAAGAGACAGTTCCAAACTCACCTTATCAACAGCTAACAAGAGACAATTCCAAATCCACATTATCAACAACTACTAAGAAACAGTTCCAAACTCACCTTATCAACAACTACCAAGAGACAGTTCCAAACTCACCTTATCAACAACTACCAAGAGACAGTTCCAAACTCAGCTTATCAACATCTATCAATAGACAGTTCCAAACTCACCTTATCAACAACTACCAAGAGTCAGTTCCAAATTTACCTTATCAACAACTACTAAGAGACAGTTCCAAACAAACCTGATCAACATCTATCAAGAGACAGTTCCAAACTCACCTTATCAACACCTACCAAGAGACCGTTCCAAATTTACCTTATCAACAACTACTAAAATACAGTTCCAAACTCATATTATCAACAACTACAAGAGACAGCTCCAAACTCACCTTGTCAACAACTACCAAGAGACAGTTCCAAACTCACCTTATCAACATCTATCACGAGACAGTTCCAAACTCACCTTATAAACAACAACCAAGAGTCAGTTCCAAATTCATCTTATTAACAACTGCTAAGAGACAGTTCCAAACTCACCTTATCAACGACTACCAAGAGACAGTTCCAAACTAATCTTATCAACATCTACAAAGCGACAGTTCCAAACTCACCTTATCAACATATATCAAGAGACAGTTCCAAACTCATATTATCAACATCTACCAAGAGACAGTTCCAGACTAAGCTCGACCAGAGTCAAACTCAACACCTGATGGAATTATTGTGTCTACAAATATTCTTCCTACAGTTAAACTATCAGTTGTTAACTCCATGGATAGTAGTCATCTGTCAGTTAAGCTATCAGTTGTTAACTCCATGGATAGTAGTCATATGTCAGTAAAACTATCAGTTGTTAACTCCATGGATAGTAGTTATCTGTCAGTTAAACTATCAGTTGTTAACTCTATGGATGGTAGTCATCTGTCAATTAAACTATCAGTTGTTAACTCCATGGATAGTAGTCATCTGTCAGTTAAACTATCAGTTGTTAACTCCATGGATAGTAGTCATCTGTAAGTAAAAAGTTAAATCAACTTTAAGATTATCTTACTAGTTTACCTCATTATAAAAATAGTTTTAAAATGGTAAGAATTAACACAGTAAAGCAGTAGACTCATCAACATGGGAAATATGTACATCATGTTAGTGTTTGTATACTTACTGGAATAGAACCAAGAGCCTTGACATTAACTGTTACACACGGGCTACCAACCGAGGAACTAGTTATACTTTCATTCCCTTCTACTCCTTGTACACCAGTTAGTCCAGGCATAATCAAGTGTTATGAGGCTATGCCCGGAACTACCAACAGTTCCTTCATCTCCACACATAGCCAAGTGTTATGAAGGTGAGACTATACCGGGAACTACCAACAGTTCCTTCATTCTGCCACTGACTAATGACTAGTTCTACACCACGTTATACCACCAGTCTTGAATATAATAATTTCAATCTCGGGGGTGAGGGAGGTATAATTCAGAAGAAGTGTAGCCACATCTGCGTGGAGGGTAGGTGGGAAATTATTTAATAAAATTATATTCCCCCCACTACATTCATCCAGGATTCGAACACCGACAAACCAAACTAGATGATCCCGGGCGTCTGACCTTGCTGCGAAGTGAAGTTAGGTCCATGTGCTTCTGGTGGTATTATAGCCTAGTGACATCATAGCTCGATCTAAGCGGTGGTTCAAGGTCACGAGAAACCCTGGAGGAGAAGAAAGAGGAAGCCGCTCCAAAGATTGAATCCTTGTTTTGCATACAAAGTGAGAAGAGGAGCATGGAGGGGAGGGGAAGGAGTCTCGCTAATCAGCCTCTCCCCCTTGAATTTCAATAGAGCGCATTTAATCAGCTTTCTTCTTGAAGAGTTGGGAGGGGGGGGAGGGATGTTCCACTTTGTCCGACTGCGATTTTCGTTTTCTTTAGACTTCCCATTTCTCCTGGTGATGTCGACGTTTTATTGAGGCGTGGGAAGGGCAGGGGGACCTCGGTTCCTTTTGCTGCTTTTCACTTTCACACTTCCGCTTCTCTCTATAATATTTCTTTTCTCCTCCAGACGTTGTTTGAAACTCGATCAACTTTAGGGGAAGTAATTAAATACAACAGGGGTAGAGGGAGGATGTGTCAGAAACCATTATGAGTGCTCTTTTGACTTATTGTGCTTCACGGCTGGGCTCTTGGCGGTCTTGATTGCTATTTTAAGATGCACAATGAGAAGTGTAACAAACCTTGCTAGTCGGCTCAGTAGCGGACTAGTGAACAATAGATAGGGGGAGACCATATTACAGAGAGAGTGTTGTATTACAGAGGGTGTGTAGCATCTGAAAAAAGTTACAAAAATAAGAACAGTACTATAATCTACAAAATATTCGTTATTGATTAATGCAACTCACCTCAGCCAGCTGTAGTCGAAACGTCCCACCCCACTTAACCTTCAACAACACGACCGACCTCAATCTACTAGCCGAGTCGACTGACCGAGTCAAGCGAGCTCTGGGATAGTTCCAGCCTCATCCGCCGCCGCTTCCACCAAAGACCAGAATCGACTCCAAGCTTCCAGAAGAATCTAGATTGACCTTCTCCAAGGTTCTGGCACAGAATAGAAGGCTGACCAATCTTTCATTACGTATCTATCAAATTGTTTATCCTTGCACCCCTCTCCTAGCTTGCGTGCTTCAGGTGTAGAGATAATATATACCGCTGTATTTTCCTTGGAAAATTACTCTTGGCTGGATTTTCGTTGAGGACGCTTCTAGTTCAGTAAAATGTAGACTATTAAATTCCTTTTCAGCCATTCATTCAAAATTATCTTTTTGACATGTTGATGTTGAACTTAAATCTTTTGGCTCAGAATTATTGTTGGATACAAATATTCTAATTTAATTTAATTTTTAATATGGATAAATATTTGAATAATGAACTTGTTGAACATAGTTAGTAAATTTGTAAAATAATTGGATTGCTAACTAAATTAAAGTCTAGAACAAGTAAAACTTATGATTCTTATTATTGCTCTAATCAACTTAAAAAAATATGAGTCTTTTTTACTTTGGCATAGAATGAAAATCAAGGTCAGAAAGATCCAGTTTGGGTTTCGTATTGGCGAATATTGTTGTTAGTATTAAAATGTTTAAAAAATGGAAATCTTCGTAACTAAAATAATAAATGATTTAATCACTAAAATAAACTATGGTTAATTTAAGTGTAGCATTTGGCTACAAGCATAGAAGAGTTGAGTCAGGAAAATATACAACTTACCCTGTTTCACCGTCCGTGCGTCTTGGACTACGAGCCGGAGAGAACGACAACACAACCGAGCTTAATCGCTTTTGATCTAATTATGAGGCGGACAAAATATATTATGAGGGCTAATGTTAATGTTTTATTCTCTTTAACGAACTTTGATTTTGTCTTTTGTAAATATAGTGAAACAGATTTAACTTATAGTTAAATATTTATTCTTGATAATGTTAATTGAACTTAGTTGTGCAATTTATTTAAAGTTTTAGTGTATATGAGAATACGTATAGTAGACTTAGAAAAGTTGAGGGAAAATTTAAGAAATTTTCTTTATGAATTGTGAAGATAGATTTTATATTGGACATTTTTTTGCGAGGGTCACGTAACCTTACTAGTTGGTTCCATGCGTAAAAGATAGAGTTAATTATTATTGTTCGTTTCTGATGTAATAATTTCGAGTTCATATTGACATTCTATCTTGATATTTGTTTTGCATCAATTATCCTATTTCGTATAGAACCTTTTTCTTTTGCCAGCTCGGCTATAATTGTAAATGTTTAATATTCCTATATATTGTCATATACTATTCAAAATATCTATATATATTTACTAATATATTTACTTATGATAGTTATCAATAAATATCAACAAAACGACTTCAAGTTTCTTTAATATTTGGATTAGTAATAATACCCTTAGGTTATATGTGTTTTCCTTATCTTTTTCTTTATGGATACTTACAGTTTAATTTTCTTTGAGGACGACCGTCAACTTATTATTCCCGCAACTAGTGTGAGTTGCGTGTTCTGAGTTTCGTATTTCGATTCTCAGGTATTCAAAACAAGAACTCCAGCCGCTCACTCTTATTGCCCTTTTTCTGCCCCCTTGTACATCCTATTGTGTTTTAGCTTTGCTAAGATGGTTCATAAGTAATGATGCTATTCTAAATTTATTAGTTTTGATCGAGTCTCTTTTAAGTTTACGTTATGACGTACTTAACTTATAAACTCTTTTTTATAATATGTTTTGTTTTCATAAAGTCAGTTTGATGAACAAATTATAAATTTTGTCATTTCATTATTAGGATTTTGTCCTTATAGCATAGAAAATTAGGTATGGAAATATGGTAAAACTTTGTACGTAAAACGTAGCTTTGTCACTAATTGGGAGAAAATGAATAATATCTTAAGTAATATATCCCTATTAAACGAAAGTTTTCCTTTTGTATGCTCTTAACAAGAACTTTAATCTTGTATACCTACGAGAAATAGTTGCAAGTTTTGATGTGGTTCTGAAGTAATTGTATTTTGAGTATGAGAGTCGGTTGGGCTCAATTGTTAATGCTATCGCAGTTTTTTATATCTAGTTTATCATATAGCATTGCCTGTTGAGATGTTAGGATCTATGATATTGTTATATATCGAGCAGTACGTTTTATGAAAAGAGGAATTATTGAATTTGATTAATTGCTTATATCATTCTAATATATACCTTTATATACCTTTTTAAAATGAATATTATTCTACCAAATAAATATCAAAGAAAATATTCTAATTGGACTTATCTGTTATGCTACCTAATTCCACTGATCAGCTACCAGTTTTATCTTCTATTGTTGACATATATATATATTCCATTTTTGGCAACTTAGGTGTTGTGTGAAGGGATCCGGCTTAGAACAGTTATCATATATATATATATATATATATATATATATATATTTGAGTATTGTTCAAAAGGGGTCATTCTGCAATTCCTTATTTTTTTGCTATTGTAATGTTACAAGTCCTTCCTTTGATCACTTAAGGACGAAGGATGGGTGCAAGAGAGTGAGAGTTATATTACAAAGAGAGTGGTATAATAAAGAGAGTGATATAATACATAGAGTGTGATATAATACATGGAGAGTGATATATATTATATGGAGAGTGATATATATTACATGGAGAGTGATATATATTATATGTAGAGTGATATATTATTACATGGAGAGTGATATATATTACATGGAGAGTGATATATATTACATGGAGAGTGATATATATTACATGGAGAGTGATATATATTATGTGTAGAGTGATATATATTATTACATGGAGAGTGATATATATTACATGGAGAGTGATATATATTACATGGAGAGTGATATATATTATATGTAGAGTGATATATATTACATGGAGAGTGATATATATTATATATAGAGTGATACATATTACATGGAGAGTGATATATTACATGGAGAGTGATATATATTATATGTAGAGTGATATATATATTACATGGAGAGTGATATATATTATATATAGAGTGATACATATTACATGGAGAGTGATATATATTTTATATAGAGTGATACATATTACATGGAGAGTGATATATATTATATATAGAGTGATATATATTACATGGAGAGTGATATATATTATATATAGAGTGATATATATTACATGGAGAGTGATATATATTATATATAGAGTGATACATATTACATG
This sequence comes from Timema podura, assembly GCA_033556935.1. Lineage (NCBI taxonomy): Eukaryota > Metazoa > Arthropoda > Insecta > Phasmatodea > Timematidae > Timema > Timema podura. The sequence continues at coordinate 16,611,184 of JAVRXN010000002.1, read as the reverse complement.
GAGAGTGATATATATTTTATATAGAGTGATACATATTACATGGAGAGTGATATATATTACATAGAAAGAGATATCTATATTTCAGAAAGAGAAAGCACTCTGTCCTTTGAATTCATACCTTTATCTCTGTAATGTGAGATACTGAGGTAGCCAGACGGGTGTTAAGACATGAAGCATGGACAGTAATTATATCGAGACAATTATATGGGATCGAGTTGGGGTGAGAGTTGAAGAGGGCCGAAACTCTAGACTAACAGTTGAACGTAAACTCGTCAGTTATAACTGATAAGTTATCTGTTTGTTGGCATCAGTTAGTGGGCTACGTGTGGAGAGTAACGAGATCTACCTATAAAGTACGACCAGAAAACTGTCCGTCTCTCTCCCTTCCTCTTTTCTGTCTCTTTCCTTTGAACGTTCTCGTTAGGTTGGTAACAATGTTTCGCCAGGAAGCGTAGCTCCGACTTCCCGACTGTAAAGAAATGTTAGGGGCTGGAAGTTGGCACGACTGAGTCCAGTTACTTGCCAACATCTCACACAAAAAGACGGGATAGCTCCCCTAATTTAGAAAGAATGGAGGTTTTGGTCACTTTTGATCCAAGCAACAGTAAAAGATGGGTTTAAAATAGTCTCAAAAAATAACTGACTGAAATATCTGGACTGGAGTCTATTTGTACAACCACTGGTAGTACACTCAGATAATATTACAAATAGTAACAGTAATAATACTTGTATCTATACAACCACTGGCAGTACACTCAGATAATATTACAAATATAAACAGCCATTTACATTGCATTTTGTTAGGAGCATATTCGCACGTATTGGCCCTACACAATTATTGTTTACAGACAGTTTATTATTCTTATTACAGGTGAATATATACAGCAGTTAGATTATTTTCGTCAGAAACAGTACCTAATCATAGTGAAATTCAAATCAAAAGCTATAAGCACATAGAAACTTAAATATACCGCACAACTTGATCAAGCTCAGTAAGTTTATTATTGGTGTGTAAGTTGGTAATATTAATAATGTGTCGGATTAACCCACATTTTACTATAGCTTAAATCATATTGAAATGTGTGGATAAAGCCGAGTGGGAGGGGTTGGGGGATATCAATTCAAGACATTTTAATATAACTTACCCTTAAATATCCCAAGTTAATAGCAGTATTTATAGGAGTAAAATACAACCGTCCTGCTCTAGCTGTACGATGTATTGTATTTAAACCTACCTCACGGCGATCTCTCATACAGGAGTAGAATACAACCCTCTTGTTCTATCTGTACGATAAGAGACAGTCAGGCGTGTGGAGGTAGATACAGGCAGGCGTGTGGAGGTAGATACAGGCAGGAGTGTGGAGGTAGAGACAGACAGGAGTGTGGAGGTAGAGACAGTAATGCGTGTGGAGGTAGATACAGACAGGAGTGTGGAGGTAGAGACAGACAGGAGTATGGAGGTAGAGACAGGAGTGTGGAGGCAGAGACAGGTACACAGGGAAAGAATGGAGCAATAATCCTCTTAAACCCGTTTTTTTGAGTGGTTTATCATTTTCGAGTGATTTCACCCCCAGCCCTCAACCCCGGCACCTTCCACTCTGAAAAGCTGATTAAATTTCAACCACTTTGAGACCCTTATTCTCCGTGGAGCGTAGGCTGGTTGCCTGCCTCAGAGGGGCAGATTGTGTTGGCTTGGGGGGGGGGGGTGTACAATGACACACTAGGAGAAACAACCGTATCTACCGGCCTCCCAGTGGTTTCTCGCACCTGCCACGTGCCGGCACACTATCCCATCTTCCATGTGACGGCACACTTTCCCATATTCCATATGACGGCACACTCTCTCACCTGTCTTCTTACAGCACTCTCTCACACCCCTCAATATTGAGCCAGTGACAGCCAGTCCTAGACTTGCTTGCCAGCTCTGCTACAGCCACCAGGACGTGTCTATCTGTCTTCTTACAGCACTTTCTCACACCCCTCAATATTGAGCCAGTGACAGCCAGTCCTAGACTTGCTTGCCAGCTCTGCTACAGCCACCAGGACGTGTCTATCTGTCTTCTTACAGCACTTTCTCACACCCCTCAATATTGAGCCAGTGACAGCCAGTCCTAGACTTGCTTGCCAGCTCTGCTACAGCCACCAGGACGTGTCTATCTGTCTTCTTACAGCACTCTCTCAAACCCCTCAATATTGAGCCAGTGACAGCCAGTCCTAGACTTGCTTACCAGCTCTGCTACAGCCACCAGGACGTGTCTATCTGTCTTCTTACAGCACTTTCTCACACCCCTCAATATTGAGCCAGTGACAGCCAGTCCTAGACTTGCTTACCAGCTCTGCTACAGCCACCAGGACTTGTCTATCTGTCTTCTTACAGCACTCTCTCACACCCCTCAATATTGAGCCAGTGACAGCCAGTCCTAGACTTGCTTACCAGCTCTGCTACAGCCACCAGGACGTGTCTATCTGTCTTCTTACAGCACTCTCTCAAACCCCTCAATATTGAGCCAGTGACAGCCAGTCCTAGACTTGCTTACCAGCTCTGCTACAGCCACCAGGACGTGTCTATCTGTCTTCTTACAGCCGTCACGGTTTCTCCCAGCTCCCCTCACCCCAACAGAACAAAGACTCTCAAACGAGCTTCCTGTGACCGATGGTCGAGCTCGGGTCCTTGGAGCACGTAATGACGTCACGGGACTGTCCCATCAAGCAGGAGGATGAAGGGTACCTCGCACCTATCTCCAGGGCTGTGAGTAAACATAAGGCTTACCTGTCTAGTCTTTCTAGCCACTGTGCATGAGAACTGAACTCTGGACCTATGACTGATCTTTCCAGGCTTGCTCCTCGTTCATTGTGATGTGGTGTGGACTAGCCTAGATTTCTCGACGACACTAAAGAGAATCGCACCCTGTGTCCTCTCAGATCAGCTCAGAAGAAAATAGTTATGTCTTTGCACACTGGGGCGGAACAGAATGTCAGCCTGTAGATAAAATACCGGAATATTGTTTGGTGTTTAGTTTTAAACAGTGTCGGTGTGAATAGAGAGATTTTAATAAATAAAAATTGAGTGATCGCAGTGGTAAGAAGGAAGCACTGTTGGGTTTTTTTACCGGAAAACCAGGATCTTCAGAGATTCTCAATTAGGAAAAAGGCTCTTTGCTAACCTCCTTGATTTACCACCTTCTAAAGCTTAATGTAACTCCAATATTGTACTTCCACATTTTATGGTAGCCGACGAGGCTTTTCCCATCTATACTCACATCATACCTTGGACAGCAGCTTACTAATGATCCTCTAATAAAATATACAACTCTAGGCATAGCCGTGATCAATGTTGACATTATTGTTATGGCAACAACATGCTTACACAATTTCCAGCGAGGAGATGATGACAATCTATGGCAACCAGGAGAGTTTAAAAGACAAGAGGAATGTCATGGAGTGCAACTCTTGACTAGGACCGGTGGCAGTGTCGCATTAGAAGCCTTTGACATCAGAGACTCCTCACTAGAGCTGGTGGCAATGTCGCATTAGAAGCCTTTGACATCAGAGACTCCTCATTAGGGCTGGTGGCAGTGTCACATTAGAAGCCTTTGACATCAGAGACTCCTCACTAGGGCTGGTGGTAGTGTCGCATTAGAAGCCTTTGACATCAAAGACTCCTCACTAGGACTGGTGACAATGTCGCATTAGAAGCCTTTGACATCAGAGACTCCTCACTAGGGCTGGTGGCAGTGTCACATTAGAAGCCTTTGACATCAGAGACTCCTCACTAGAGCTGGTGGCAATGTCGCATTAGAAGCCTTTGACATCAGAGACTCCTCACTAGGGCTGGTGGCAGTGTCACATTAGAAGCCTTTGACATCAGAGACTCCTCACTAGGGCTGGTGGCAATGTCGCATTAGAAGCCTTTGACATCAAAGACTCCTCACTAGGACTGGTGACAATGTCGCATTAGAAGCCTTTGACATCAGAGACTCCTCACCAGGGCTGGTGGCAGTGTCGCATTAGAAGCCTTTGACATCAGAGACTCCTCACCAGGGCTGGTGGCAGGGCCGCATTAGAAGCCTTTGACATCAGAGACTCCTCACCAGGGCTGGTGGCAGTGTCGCATTAGAAGCCTTTGACACCAGAGACTCCTCACTAGGGCTGGTGGCAGTGTCACATTAGAAGCCTTTGACATCAGAGACTCCTCACTAGGGCTGGTGGCAGTGTCGCATTAGAAGCCTTTGACATCAGAGACTCCTCACCAGGGCTGGTGGCAGGGCCGCATTAGAAGCCTTTGACATCAGAGACTCCTCACCAGGGCTGGTGGCAGTGTCACATTAGAAGCCTTTGACATCAGAGACTCCTCACCAGGGCTGGTGGCAGTGTCGCATTAGAAGCCTTTGACATCAGAGACTCCTCACCAGGGCTGGTGGCAGGGCCGCATTAGAAGCCTTTGACATCAGAGACTCCTCACTAGGGCTGGTGGCAGTGTCGCATTAGAAGCCTTTGACATCAGAGACTCCTCACCAGGGCTGGTGGCAGTGTCGCATTAGAAGCCTTTGACACCAGAGACTCCTCACTAGGGCTGGTGGCAGTGTCACATTAGAAGCCTTTGACATCAGAGACTCCTCACTAGGGCTGGTGGCAGTGTCACATTAGAAGCCTTTGACACCAGAGACTCCTCACTAGGGCTGGTGGCAATGTCGCATTAGAAGCCTTTGACACCAGAGACTCCTCACTAGGGCTGGTGGCAGGGCCGCATTAGAAGCCTTTGACATCAGAGACTCCTCACTAGGGCTGGTGGCAGTGTCGCATTAGAAGCCTTTGACACCAGAGACTCCTCACTAGGGCTGGTGGCAGTGTCACATTAGAAGCCTTTGACATCAGAGACTCCTCACTAGGGCTGGTGGCAGTGTCACATTAGAAGCCTTTGACACCAGAGACTCCTCACTAGGGCTGGTGGCAATGTCGCATTAGAAGCCTTTGACACCAGAGACTCCTCACTAGGGCTGGTGGCAGGGCCACATTAGAAGCCTTTGACATCAGAGACTCCTCACTAGGGCTGGTGGCAGTGTCACATTAGAAGCCTTTGACACCAGAGACTCCTCACTAGGGCTGGTGGCAGGGCCGCATTAGAAGCCTTTGACATCAGAGACTCCTCACTAGGGCTGGTGGCAGGGCCGCATTAGAAGCCTTTGACATCAGAGACTCCTCACTAGGGCTGGTGGAAGCGCCGCATTAGAAGCCTTTGACATCAGAGACTCCTCACTAGGACTGGTGGCAGCGCCGCATTAGAAGCCTTTGACATCAGAAACTCCTCACTAGGGCTGGTGGCAGTGTCGCATTAGAAGCCTTTGACATAAGAGACTCCTCACTAGGGCTGGTGGCAGGGCCGCATTAGAAGCCTTTGACATCAGAAACTCCTCACTAGGGCTGGTGGCAGTGTCACATTAGAAGCCTTTGACATAAGAGACTCCTCACTAGGGCTGGTGGCAGGGCCGCATTAGAAGCCTTTGACACCAGGGACAGGTTCTAATGTACTTCAACTCAAGACAGGGTCGAGTATATTGGCAGGACAAGATGATAAACAGCGGCAGAAAGTAGAATTAGACAAAAACAGTCAGCAGTAGTAATTATTCAAACCTTATGAGCTATTTTAAATGGTTTTAATTTTTTTTCATATTTGGTTTTAACGTTTGCAACCTCCTTTGTAACCCAAAGTGACTTGAAGGGGCAAAATGTAACAAACAAACAAAATAATCAGAGTGGGGTGCATTAGTCGAACAGATTAGAAATTATTTGAGAACAAATTATTGTTACTCAGTGAATCGCAACCCACCTGGTTGCGGAAATTAAGAAAGGACAACTGCCTTCCTCATTCGTGTACAGTAGAACTGATGTTTTTTATAAATTAGAAAGTTCATAGATAGGGAAAGACAGGGATACCAAAATTATATTAGAAGATACATGTGATGTTAATTGTAAGCTTTACTTATTGTTACAACAAATAATCATCCATGAAGGTGATATTTAAATACATACAAAAGTATATGGTAAAGAAAAATACTAAGTACGCTAAGTTAATATTTAAGTTTTACTTTATTTTATAATTTAAGTTCCTCATAGTAATTATATAAACTATGAGTTAAAAGTTTGCTTAATAAATTTGAAGTAATCCGCACACACATATTTGGAGGCAATACATATTATGAATATACTAAACCATTATTAAGTCCGAAATAATTATTTGCCCAGGGGCCAGCAACAATAACTGGTACTAATAATCAAAGAATAAAATCCTACTAATTTGAGAGAAACCCAAGGTTAACACAAACTCAATATGCACTCCAAACCTTTTGAATAAACCAAGCTATATGTGCAAGATACCTTCAAAATAAAAATAAAAATGTCCCTCGACAAGTCTCAAACATTACGAGCACTATTTAAAGTTTTCATAACTTTCAGGAACTTACTTTGACAACAGAATATTAATTTAAGAGCATAAGTGGCAAGTAATAAGTGCATGAAAAACTTGGCATAGTGGCCTAACTCAAATAATATGACTAACAGCATAGTATAGTTATCAAACATTAAGATCTAACTTGATTCATACAAAACAAATATTTTATTATAGTAAAGTTCTTACTGAATTATATCTTCATATTAGAATCTTTGCTAACTTATTTTCCTTCAAAGGCTCATCATGATCATGATATGTCATCAGGATCATGATAATGAAAGTTTTAAAGTATATTTCCTTTTTAGATTCTTTGGAAAACTATTCTTAAACAAGAAACATGACAGTTTTGAGAGTATATTTAAACTTTAGAATCTTTGGCATAATATTCTCCTTAAATATAATCAAAGAACAAAGTGAAAATTTAATAGTTTTTGGAAAAATATTATTATTAAATATGATCAAACAACAAAGTGACAGTTTAATATTCTATTTACACAACAGAGTCTTTGGGAAAATATTATCCTATCAAGTTTTCCAACGAAGCATCTTAACAAAAAAGTGTTCTTTAAAACTTTGAATACTATGTCCAAAAGGAATTTTGAAAGATATAAATAAAAGTTTAATAATTACTTCCGAGCCGAAACGGAATTTTGCTTACATTCTCTCAACGCCTCGTAGCTCGACGCTACCCCCCTAGTTCAAACCGAACAAGTCCCAAGAGTGTTCTTCACTTGGCCGAACGACACTTTATATACTATCACCAGAGGGCGGGAGCTTAGGAATCACGTGGGGGTAACACACGCACTGGGTGGATGGAGAACATCGGAGAAGCCACATAGATGATTCTAGAAGCATCTCCATCTATCTCCATCTCTGTAGAACCTTTTCTCTGGTTGCGCCGACGCTAGCGCCTCCTGGTGGTGGGCCTTGGGAACCCAGTCAAGAAACTTAGTTCGCAGCTCAGAATGTTGACTTGTGGTTGAGTGGGGCCGGCGGTGTTGGGGAGTGTTGAGTAGCTGGTCAAATAGGGCGACTATGGTGAGTTGATAACTTTGTTATGTAGTATATTCCTTTGGACCGAGTAAGACGGGCGTGTTTCAGTCCTGATACCCGGGTGTGGGCCCCGAATGTCGTGTGTGACATTTTGACTTGTGATCAGTTAGCAAGTTTGACAAAAGATAGTCTGTCACGCGGGTATCGAACATGGACACGTTAGTTAACGTGCGGGTTATTATCTTCACATTCTCATATATTTTATTAACAACTACCATCACATCCATTGTATCCATCTTGTAGACCTAAACACCATTCAATAAACAACATCGAACCACACTGCTATGTCTCACTTTGCAAATCCCTACCTCAGAACCATCCTGACGAGGTGACACACCAGTCAACATGACACTAGTGACACACCACTGTCAACATGACAATAGTGACACATAACTGTCAATATGACACTAGTGACACACCAGTCAACATGACACTAGTGACACACCACTGTCAACATGACACTAGTGGCACACCAGTCAACATGACACTAGTGACACACCACTGTCAACATGACACTAGCGACACACCACTGTCAACATGACACTAGTGGCACACCACTGTCAACATGACACTAGTGTCACACCACTGTCAACATGACAATAGTGACACATAACTGTCAATATGACACTAGTGACACACCAGTCAACATGACACTAGTGACACACCACTGTCAACATGACACTAGTGGCACACCACTGTCAACATGACACTAGTGTCACACCACTGTCAACATGACAATAGTGACACATAACTGTCAATATGACACTAGTGACACACCACTGTCAACATGACACTAGTGTCACACCACTGTCAACATGACAATAGTGACACATAACTGTCAATATGACACTAGTGGCACACCACTGTCAACATGACACTAGTGGCACACCACTGTCAACATGACACTAGTGTCACACCACTGTCAACATGACAATAGTGACACATAACTGTCAATATGACACTAGTGACACACCAGTCAACATGACACTAGTGACACACCACTGTCAACATGACACTAGTGACACACCACTGTCAACATGACACTAGTGACACACCACTGTCAACATGACAATAGTGACACATAACTGTCAATATGACACTAGTGACACACCAGTCAACATGACACTAGTGACACACCACTGTCAACATGACACTAGTGGCACACCACTGTCAACATGACACTAGTGTCACACCACTGTCAACATGACACTAGTGACAAGCCACTGTCAACATGACAATAGTGATACATAACTGTCAATATGACACTAGTGTCACACCACTGTCAACATGACACTAGTGACACACCACTGTCAACATGAGACTAGTGTCACACCACTGTCAACATGACACTAGTGACACACCACTGTCAACATGACACTAGTGGCACACCACTGTCAACATGACACTAGTGGCACACCAGTCAACATGACAATAGTGACACATAACTGTCAATATGACACTAGTGACACACCAGTCAACATGACACTAGTGACACACCACTGTCAACATGACAATAGTGACACACCACTGTCAACATGACACTAGTGTCACACAGCCAAAATGACACCACTGTCAACACATGTACACATAATTAGTGACACATAACTGTCAATATGACACTAGTGTCACACCACTGTCAACATGACACTAGTGTACACACCACTGTCAATATGACACTAGTGTCACACCACTGTCAACATGACACTAGTGTCACACCACTGTCAACATGACACTAGTGTCACACCACTGTCAACATGACACTAGTGACACACCACTGTCAACATGACACTAGTGGCACACCACTGTCAACATGACACTAGTGGCACACCACTGTCAACATGACACTAGTGGCACACCACTGTCAACATGACACTAGCAACACACCACTGTCAACATGACACTAGTGGCAAGCCACTGTCAACATGACACTAGTTACACACCGATGTCAACATGACACTAGTGGCACACCAGTCAACATGACACTAGTGTCACACCACTGTCAACATGACACTAGTGACACACCGATGTCAACATGACACTAGTGACACACCACTGTCAACATGACACTAGTGGCACACCAGTCAACATGACACTAGCAACACACCACTGTCAATATGACACTAGTGTCACACCACTGTCAACATGACACTAGTGTCACACCACTGTCAACATGACACTAGTGTCACACCACTGTCAACATGACACTAGTGACACACCGATGTCAACATGACACTAGTGACACACCACTGTCAACATGACACTAGTGGCACACAAGTCAACATGACACTAGCGACACACCACTGTCAACATGACACTAGTGTCACACCAATGTCAACATGACACAAGTGACAAGTCACTGTCAACATAACACCAGCGACACACAACTGTCAATATGACACTAGTGACACACCACTGTCAACATGACACTAGTGACACACCACTGTCAACATGACACTAGTGACACACCACTGTCAACATGACACTAGTGACACACGATGTCAACATGACACTAGCGACATACCACTGTCAACATGACACTAGGGACACACTACTGTCAACATGACACTAGCAACACACCACTGTCAACATGACACTAGCAACACACCACTGTCAACATGACACTAGTGACACACCGATGTCAACATGACACTAGTGACACTGATGTGTAATCGAGGACTCACTCAACCATCGGAGCGAGCTTTGAATTGTTATATTTTAAATTGATCTTGTATAAGTTATTTATAAATATGTTATAATATTTTAAAAGAGATATTGTTGGTTCTTAGATAAGTTTCAGTTTTGAATGGAATACAATCGTGTGATTGTCGGTAGTGGAATTAGGGCCCCCCCTCCTCTCGATTGTCCCGGCAGACCCTCCCCCCCCCCCCCCCGCTCTCACCAAGAAGCCCACAATACAAGTCAACAAAACACACATTTGAACTGTGAAACATTCATGGCGCTCCTAATGATGGCGGTATATATATACATACATACTCTCTCACAACTTTCAGCTGACGGCAAAGTTTCTGTTTTTGATGGATGAAGGAGGAATTCACCCCTCTTCCAGTCTTATGCAATAGAATTGAGTTCGTTTACAGAGGCAAGAAGAGGATAGGGGTTGTAGGGGGGGTTCTCCAGGGGGTGACGAGAGTAGCAGGTCGGGGGTGGGGGGTTGTAAAGTAAAACAAAACAGAAGAGCAGCGTAATTTACATGGAGAAGTTGAGGGCAGAATGTCGCATTAAGAGAATCTACTGTGGAATGTTTGAGGGGGTGACTCCCCCCACCCCTACACACCCCTTGCACACCCCATGCACACCCCTGCCACTGTGAAGAGGTGAAAGAACCTTTAAACGAGGTTCCACAGAAAGTCAAAGTAGAGGAAGGAGCACTTTATTTATAATTGAGCCTGAAATTGTATTGTAATACATTTGAAGAGCGCGACGCTTCTCGGGGCCTTGTTGGCGTCACGACGCTACTGGGGTGGGGGGAGTAATTGAATGCGTCGAACACAAACTGAAGAGAGCAGTGTCTCCCCCTCCTTCTCCAGCCCCTTATTAAAATTTAAAATTTGGTTCTTTAAAACAATTATACTTATAGAAAGAAGAAATCGATTGAACACATTTAATTTTTGTATTCATGCGCTCTAGTGTAAACAGTGACTTGGAATAGATACTGTGTGGAGGAAGTTGAGCCATGTGGAAGATTGCTGACAGCAATAATTGTTGAGGAGGGTAGGAGAGGAAAGGGCTTGATAAAGATGATAACAAAGAGAAAAAGTCTTGGTTGGGCCCCACAATACGTAGGGATTGTTTAATGACGAGGATCATGGAGGGGAAGACAGAGGGATGAAGAGCAAGAGGAATATTTGGAATGCTAATATATCAGAAAAGGAAGAAGCTATAAAAGGACCAAAGAAGATGCTCAGGACAGAGGAAAATGGAAGATGTCCAGCTGATACCCGTCTCACGACCGATTCACAGAAGAAGACGTGCCAATAACTAGTCCAAGGGAACAGTTTGAGAATGGTGAACATTTTTCAAGATAATTCCACTAACATTGGTCTGAGGATAGAAAGAAAAGCACGTTTCGGAAAATATATTATCAGTCCAACTACTTGTATTTCTTCGTCAGAGTAAGGGTCTGGCATTCTATTAACTCAGATAAGTATTCAGATAATAATTAAGATAATTACTGAGATAATACCCAGGAATAAACAAGCTAATCTTAACTTTGCCTATCTATAGACAAACTATTCAGTTGCTAGTTTTATACTCGCATAGAGTACGTGGTATAACTGTCAAGCTAGTTTAGTATGACAAGTCAAGGACTGTAAGGGCTGGGTTCAAATACCAGACAGATATACCACTATAATATTTTATAAAATATGTTCCACCCTCTCCCCATGTAAATGTGGATACAGTATCACTAAAAGTTACCATCATCATGTCCACCATCAGTGAAAATATGTGGATATTTTGTACGGGTGGTAATACACAGAGTATGGACAAGTGGTGAGACACGGAGTATGGACAAGTGGTGAGACACGGAGTATGGACCAATGGTGAGACACGGAATATGGACAAGTGGTGAGAGAGATTTGTATCATCAGATGAAAGAAACAAGTCAAAGACCCGCCGCTAGAGGAAGGTTGGACTATCAGTGCCAATAAACAAACAAACAATCCAAGAAGGAAGAATAACGTGTGTTTGTAGCTATCCCCCTGGTGTTGAGTGTAATGGAGTACAAAGCTCTCCCTGAGTGTAATGGAGTACAAAGCTCTCCCTGAGTGTAATGGAGTACAAAGCTCTCCCTGGTGTTGAGTGTAATGGAGTACAAAGCTCTCCCTGAGTGTAATGGAGTACAAAGCTCTCCCTGAGTGTAATGGAGTACAAAGCTCTCCCTGGTGTTGAGTGTAATGGAGTACAAAGCTCTCCCTGAGTGTAATGGAGTACAAAGCTCTCCCTGGTGTTGAGTGTAATGGAGTACAAAGCTCTCCCTGAGTGTAATGGAGTACAAAGCTCTCCCTGGTGTTGAGTGTAATGGAGTACAAAGCTCTCCCTGAGTGTAATGGAGTACAAAGCTCTCCCTGAGTGTAATGGAGTACAAAGCTCTCCCTGGTGTTGAGTGTAATGGAGTACAAAGCTCTCCCTGGTGTTGAGTGTAATGGAGTACAAAGCTATCCCTGAGTGTAATGGAGTACAAAGCTCTCCCTGGTGTTGAGTGTAATGGAGTTCAAAGCTCTCCCTCCTTCCTAAGAGGCCAGTCCACAGTCCAGAATCGAGTGGTCGACCAAAACATCTTGCTTTGAGCTAACTTCATTATTCACAAAACTAAATGTATTCAATCTTAGAGGTTGTTTCGCTTATTATCATACAGAATAATACTCTAAATTATTCATAAAAGGGTGTAAGAATTCTAATTCTCTCGATTTATATTTTACTTAGTATTAATTTACTTTTAAGTGTATATTTATTTCGACGCGACTGGCACGCCATGCGGCCAGATGCCATCCTACTTTAGATCAATTCTCGTTGTATTCATTTTCAAGAGTATTGTTTTCAACGGACATTGCGTTGCGTCGAAGGAAACACCATGTAATTGTAACAATATGTTTACCAATCTTCTTTACTACTAGTTATTTCCCCTAGATATTCCTTGTTTATATTTTAATTTATCATATTTCTAGACAAATATTTAAAATTTCGAACTTATTTTAACACCACCATATCCACGAGATGTCTGGGGCCACGAAGAGAAATTCCGAAGTGTGGGAGACACGAGAAGAGGCCGGGTCTTGCATCTTGGATCCCAAACGAGACAGACTTGTTTAAGTTCTTTGGAATAAAGTAAAGTAAAAATGACAAAGTTTTGTCAGTGCAAGATTCACAGAAAGTGTTCCAAATTACGGTAAAAGATGGGACAAAGAACTGTAACAGCTGTGATAACTTCCAGACCACGATTTTGAAGTGAGTTTGTCGAAACCACCAACCTTTTCAACGCCGAAGACTACAAGACGACATTAACATGAGGTGATATCAGCCTAAAATTGTACTTGTGATTCATCCTTTGTCATCTACTACAATTTCGACTAGACTTCATTCACCTGTTAACATTCATTGATCCAAATTTAGGGATTAACATCTATTTTAACTTTAATCGGACGTTATCATTTTTCTCTTAAAGTTTGTTTCAACAATTGACTCTGTAAATAAAGCTTTTGGCCATAGTCATGAGCTCAACGAAATGCAATTACCTTATCTAATATTTATTGTTTTAGTGTTCAAGACTAACCTCATTCAGGAAATGAACCATATATATATATTTTAAAGGATTTAAAATAGTTTTATTAAATATTTGTTTGTTAATTAAATCCACTTAAATCTGACTCTAAATGTATTTATATTATTTATCCAAACAAAACAAGAATGATGCTTTCACTCTGAATAATACTGACATTGATCAGAATATTATCGGGAATGTAATTTTAACTTTGTATTTTAATAGACGTCTTTAGGCAGGCCTATTTGAATCTTAAATTTTACCGAAATTACATGTATTCTCCAATTCACTTTCATTGTGTTGTAAATTTATTTCTTGGTTTCATTATTAACTATCATATTTTGTGTTGTTATCATCCAAAGAGTAATCACCTATTTAGCGATGTCTCACCTGCAAGCAGTTCCCAGGGATGATGACCTCGGAGGCCGGTATTGTTGTACGCAAGGTGAGTCCATTGTTGACTAGGTACAGTAAAGGTATAAGTTTTCCCAAAAGACCCAGACGTCCTGGGAGAGTCTCGTGTTCGATGCTTATGGATTATTATTATGATTAATATTAGTTTACCCCAAGATAATTTATTTTTTGCTAAATGTAAATTTTGGTTTTAAAGCCAAAATATTGTATTCATTCTAAATCTGAGCTAGCCCATTATTCTTTCATAGTCCACTTTATTATCTACTGCTTTAATGACGTCACTGGACATACAATTAAAATTGTAGATGCTTTTATTAATATATTTCCTCCCTTAAATATAATTAATCATAAACACATACACATTCATTTTTATTAAATGTAATTAATTAAATACATATGTTTACAAAGGGTAGCCCCCCAATATTAAAACACGTAAACAACGATCAGATTGTATAAATTACACTTTATCATTATTATTTGTATTCAATTGGGGTTATTATTTTATAGGTCGCAGTATTTGATGAGTAGTATTAGTATCTCAGTTAATACTGCCGTGGTCGAGAGCTACAAGCTGTTAGTATGGACCACAGGACACAATGTAACAGGATGAGAAGGGTGATATTCAAGGAACTTTCTCATTATTTGCTGTCAACAAGGCGTGATTTGATGGCTCCATCTTGCCAGTCGGGCACTCTATCCGTGCATCTCTTTGTCCTCTCAAGGGGCTGTAGAGTCACTCCCCCTAATCCTGTTTATTAAGGGGATGATTCCTTGGAAGGTCAAAGTTCGTTTGGTCAGCTTCCCCCCCACCTGCAATTAATGTTCAACATCGCCATCTGAAGGTAAGTGGCGGTGACTTCCTTTGAGTTGTTTTATCCATTCTCCTTTGTTTTGTGTCGTTCGTTACCGGTGTCAATAAATACCATCAAAAATCTCTCAAAATTACATTCAGAGTGATCTAAGACACGCGCTTTACTATCATCATTATCATCATCATTATTATTATCATCACTATGCCATCTCTGGTACCTCGTTTTTTTTTTAAATAATATATTGTAATATCATTTTACTTAGGTATTTTCTTTAAATTGTTTGTATTCATGTTTGGCCTTACGGATTGCACCATCTTTGATATTAAATAACCAGGTTCCATTTTATAGCTAGAGGATCTTTTCTAATTCACTTCTAAACTAACACACTGATATTTTATTATTATAAATGTGAGCAGTTTCAAGTGAGCATCATCTACGCCATATATATATTTGGCAGCTGGTTGGTGAACTAATTGGCGAAAGCTCTGTTTGTTTTGAAGAAACAATTGATTACTTCGCGGTGATTTTAAATTTGACATATTACCTTATCTTTATTATTTGTATTTAATAAACTACTGTGTTGATATTATTCACTTTTGCTTTTGTAATTTTAAATCTTGTATTGCGAAAACATAGATAAATTAGCAGAAAATGGGGAAAATGTTATGATAAGTTAAAGAATTAACGGGGCTGAGGTGTTAAAAGCTATAAAAGAGTTAAAGAATGGCAAAGCCGTGAAATGTATAAGTGTGTGGACACGGTACTACTTGCCTGATTGTGTGGGTAGTTCAATGTGTGTGCTGGGATTTCAAACATTCCTAATGACTGGAAGAATGCCGTCATTGTTCATTTGTATAAAGGTAATGGCAGAAAGAGTGAATGTAAGGATTATAGAGCAATTAGTTTGTTGAATATTCCAGGAAAAGATTTTGGAAGAGTTTTAATTGAGAGGGTGCGCGAAAAAACTGCGGACAAGGCTGGGGTTGTGCTATGTAGTTTCATGCAGGTAGAGGTTGCATGGACCAGATATTTGCATTGCAACAAGTGATTGAGAAATGTATCGAAGGAAGGAAGATCTAGGTAAATTGTACGATCATGTGACTAGGAGTATGTTATGGAATGTTGTCAACTGAAGTATAAATGAAAACCGTTAGAAAACGGGAACGATGTTGTGTATCTGGGCAGAATGTTCTGGAATAATGTAAAGATAGATGGTGAATGCGGTTGGAATGAGATATCTAAGAAATGTGTGTGGAAAAACTCGTATGGACAGAGTCAGTAATGAATGGGTTCTGAAGGAGTGCGGTTTGAAAGGGAATCCAATATATCAATATGAAATGAGCGTCTTAGGTTGGTTTGGGCATGTTGAGAGGATGAGTGTGGATCGATTAACGAAGCAAATAAATGAAGGTAGAGTGTATGGATCAAAAGGAAGGGGTAGGCCATGTAAGACGTGGTTAAAGGTTGTATATGAATGTGTGAATAAGAATAAAAGAGCATGTATGACTCGGTGTTTAGATGTTGTTGAAGCACGGCCGTCTTTAGTTACAGGCCGGAATACTGAAGTTTGGCAACACTGCGTTGAGGCCGGTTGACAACAGAGCCACGTGCAGTATTGCTGATTTAGTTCAGATTGTTTACTGTGCAGGATGTTTGTTTCTCATGTAATTTACTTGATTTGAAATGTGTGGTTTATTCTTCTAATGTTTTGGGTCATATAGCAATAAAAACAATAGATGAAAATTGCGTGGATGTAATTAGTGAATTTAAACCAACAGCTGACATGATTCCAGAATCCTCGGTTTTGTACATTTGTGGTTATGCTTAGTACATATTATCTGTTAGTTTGGAATGGAGCTGTTGTATTAATTTTTTAGTTGGCCATGATACAGATGATAAATATTTCAATGATATTACTAGAGGAGGACTAACCATTCCACCAACAGCCGTTTTGAAGATTGGAGTTATTGGACATACAATAATAAAAACTTTAATAGCAAAAAAATTCAAAAACCAATTTCTTCAGCATAAAAATCAGAAGCAACATTTCCTATGCACCCGCTTCGGTGGCCACGTGGTCTGAGGCATCACTCTCATAGTAGACTAGACTGCCGATGGTGGTGAGGTCAAGGTTCGAATCTCGGTCTGGTGTACTGAGGGTGGTTTTGACAAAATAGTTTTCCACTCTCCTCCACGCAAATGCGGGTATACTTCCTATTAATATTACCTTCCTCATCAATAAAACTATTAGCGTAGTTAATACACAAGTGTATAACCCGACCGGTAATAAGATGCAGTCCTAAAAACTTATTTCTTTGTTTGGCCTATAAATACATTTGCAAGGATCCAGATTTAGATCAATTTATTAATAACTGTTTCTTCAGTAATTCCTTGCGTGAATATATTTTGTTTCGTCAACGCTTGGAAATATATTTTTATCAACTTCATCAAGTATAGGAATGATAAACTTTGCAGTTAAAATTATTCTTGTTCAGAAAATAAGAAAATTTAAACACTTTACAAAAGTAATGTTTCAAAATTCGATATCCCAAGGCTGGGAAGTGTTCAAATCCATTACATAAATGACATATATTTGCTAAAGAGCTACCTACACCTGGATATGGGCATTGAACCCGGGACCTTTGGATTAGTGCAACAATGAACACTCTTTCTAGGCTTCGAGCCAGTGCCCTGTTGTAATTCTCATTATAATATTCCAATCATTTTTGTGAACGGTACATAATCCTTACCTAGCTAATTTATTTTAAAATTATTACGTTATCGACATGGCCTAAATTGAGGCGTGTGTTTGTCTAACATTTGTTGTGATCTGGATTGTGAATGAAAAAACGAGTATTGCAAGGTGTTGTGATTAATAAGTAAACAAATAGAACATATGCGCTGACAACATAAATGGAGTGTCAGCATTCCTCACGGTAAAATAGGCTAGAAGCCAGGTTAAATAGTAGTTTACCCCAGCTAACAGGGCTGACTAATCACCATCGAGTCTAAGGGGTCAATCTACCCATTTTTGGGGCCACACGGGCTAGGACGCCGGATCATCAGTACCTGTATTGAAGGGCTACCGTGAGCCCAGGGTACCGGGGTTCATAAACCATGTAGTATCACCTAGAGACTAGTCAGGCCATTGGTTAAGAATTCCTTGCTATACTTTGTTCTGTCACGAGATTTTAAGTATATCTAATAAGTTTTCCAAATCCTCCAATATTTTTATCAACATAACGTTTTGTAATAGAACATAGTAGTATATTAAAAACCCGTAAAAACCCAGACAGGACGTCAATTACGAATCCGCACAAACAGAACAGAGTCATTTTCTCCATCCTCGGCCGCAACCCATTCCGACAACCTAGGCCCACAGAAGGTAGAAGGGGGCTGGTGACAATTATATATAGGTTTATTTGTCGTATTTTTTAACCTCTGAAGTTTTGTGTTAAATGATATACGTAAATCATGTTTAGATTAACAGTCAATATCGTTCAAAGTGGCTCGTCAGTTTTTAAATGAAGAAAACTTTAAATATTCACACAATTCTCCAAAAGAACCAGCAGATTGCTAGGCCTCATGACGTCACTACAAGCGGAGTTGCCACATTTAACACTCTGGCCTGTAACTAAAGGCGGCCATGATTGATGCAAAGGGTGTTACTTTGTGCTTTAATTAGAACATCTTTTGAATATATTCTGGAATAAAGAAACTCAGAATATATTTTAAATAAAATCACGAGTTTCATTTATGTTTTTTGTTTCTTGAAATGGGTAGGAATGAATCCTAGACCATTCATATTTTAATTACTATACATTATGATAGAATTTGAGTTTTAACTATCTAACGTGATTTTAAAGAGAGGTCTAGTCTTCTAGTGAGATATCTACAATTTTATTTTTTTAGTGGAAACTTGGAGATATTTAAAAACCAGAAGGAAATACTACCTAGACCTATTTTTCCATTGGAGAAGAGTTTTTGGTGCGATCCAAACAATTTATCTCAAATTATTCAGCGCATCTTACATGATTTTTAAACACTTGATTGTATCAATAAAATTATATTTTATGAATTGTTTAGACTTTAGAACATAGGTTCTTAAACTGGGGGTTGCGAAACAGAATTGGGTTGTCGAAGCATACTTTGACAGACGTGAATAAATTAAATATTTATTTTAGAACTTGAAATTATAATACACTATATCCTTGCATTCTATTTTTGTTTGGTTTATGCAGGAATAAAAGTCGTCCAGTATGGTACACAATTTTAATAATCATTTGTATAGGTAATTAACTAAGATAAACTTATAGTTTACATTGGTTATCTACTTATATCATATTTCTAAATTATAAAATTGTAAATAATAATATTATAAATAATTGAGCGTGTGCAATTTTGCAATAAATTTAATACAAAACTGCTAAAAAAACTGTCACTTAAGTATAAAAAACTGATCCTATTCATTAATGATAGTAATTTGGTCTTATGAAAATAGGCCACGAACAAAGAAGTTTAAGATCCTATTCTTTTGAGAAACATATTTAAATACTTTGTTACATGAACAGACTGTTGGGTTTTATTTCAAAACAATATAAAACATAAATACTTTTTGATTGCTGAGTACGTTTTATTTTATAAAGACACTTTAAACATTTAACATAAAATTAACTAATAGTATCTTCAGTAATAAATAAAATAATTAACATTTTGAAATATTGTTCCATTTAATGAATTCTGTTGACTTGAAAGAATATTAATGCTGTCTTTATTTTGTTGGTATTGTACATTCCCAGATGGTGATTGTATAGCATTGTAACAAGATCCTTGCCATCAAAACTGTACGTAAGTAGTTGTAGCTCTGGTGAAATATCGTCCACTATCTTGTTGATATTCCCCAGTCTTGGTCTCCAGCTTGAAACTATATTCGTCGAGATATCAAGTCTCAGTATATGGCCTACCTACCATTTTAACTATTCCTTGCTGTGCACCTTCCCAAAGTTTCTACATTTTTTTTTTTAGCACCTCTTTATTTGATGCCATCTCTATCCATGATATCTACAACATTCTTTTGTAGCACCCTTTGGTTGTCGCTTGACGTCTGTGGACTGTTTAGCGTGTTCCACTAGTGACGTCACTGGACAGGGCTACTAGCACCTTGGACCTATCTGGGACACTGGCACCTTGGACCTATCAGGGCTACTAGCACCTTGGACCTATCAGGGATACTAGCACCTTGGACCTATCTGGGCTACTAGCACCTTGGACCTATTAGGGTTACTAGCACCTTGGACCTATCTGGGCTACTAGCACCTTGGACCTATCTGGGCTACTAGCACCTTGGACCTATTAGGGTTACTAGCACCTTGTACCTATCTGGGCTACTAGCACCTTGGACCTATCTGGGCTACTAGCACCTTGGACCTATTAGGGTTACTAGCACCTTGGACCTATCTGGGCCACTAGAACCTTGGACCTATTAGGGTTACTAGCACCTTGGACCTATCTGAGCTACTAGCACCTTGGACCTATCTGGGCCACTAGAACCTTGGACCTATTAGGGTTACTAGCACCTTGGACCTATCTGGGCTACTAGCACCTTGGACCTACCTAGGCTACTAGCACCTTGTACCTATTAGGGTTACTAGCACCTTGGACCTATCTGGGCTACTAGCACCTTGGACCTATTAGGGTTACTAGCACCTTGGACCTATCTGGGCCACTAGAACCTTGGACCTATTAGGGTTACTAGCACCTTGGACCTATCTGAGCTACTAGCACCTTGGACCTATCTGGGCCACTAGAACCTTGGACCAATTAGGGTTACTAGCACCTTGGACCTATCTGGGCTACTAGCACCTTGGACCTACCTAGGCTACTAGCACCTTGTACCTATCTGAGCTACTAGCACCTTGGACCTATCTGGGCTACTAGCACGTTGGACCCTCCGGAAAGAGTGAAACTAACACATGGGCATTGATTAAGGGGGTAATTTGAGGGACAAGAAACCCCCAGTAATTTTATCAAATGTGAATTATTTTATTTATAAAATTAAAATTCCACGTTTGTAACAACAAAGAAATGAATAAGATACCTTTTTATAAGAACTATATAAATAATTTCACTATTGTATTATTGGTACAACTCACTTGGTAATATCATTCACTATGTTTTCGTTTAAAATGTTAATGTGGTCTTACTACCCCCCCCTCTATATGGTGACGGCTCTTATCCAGTCCATGATCTTACATTGTTATTGTTATTGTTATTTCAATACCACGTCCTACCACCCGGTCGGGATATCAGGTTATCAAGGTTAGCAAGGTTAGAAAGGTAGGATTCATAGGAATTGCATTCACATTTGCATGGAGTGGTTGTAAAATCACACGACCGAGGTTCGTGCTCAGACCTCTTAACAATACAAAATCAGACAAGTTGAGATATACATCTTTGTCATCGTGACCACCGGTGCAGTCTCAAGCTAGCATCCGAACCACTCAGTGTCTGTCGATAGTACCCGGACCCGGAAAGGAGATTCTAGAACAGCATGGGGAGGGGGGCATGTAGTTAGTGTAATGTGTTGTAAAGCAGCGCTCCTGGTGTTTTTTCCTGTAATCAATCAAGGAGGTGATCAATCCTCCAACCCCCATGAGGACCAATAGTCCATCAGTTGCTGTCATGAGATGTAAGAAAGGAGGGGGGGGGGGGGGAGGATCTTCCAGGTAGATCAGTGGTCAGAGTAACTACCAGGCTGAGTACAAGGAGCTCAGTGGTCAGGGTAGGACCCATCAACGGTTGTATTCGTGGTAAACTGGCTAAACTGTGCCAACACCAATGGGTACAACGACTACTGTCATGGGTTCGGGTACCATCAAGGCTAGTAGCCTGGTCTGTGAAAAAATAGCCTCTGATGAACAAAGCTATGATGGGCAGCTGAGGTTTAAATTGGACGAGGACATGGACAGTAGGAACGTGGAATGTGAGAGGAGTGAGTATGTGGTAAAGAGAATGAACTGTTGGGGACCATCTGTTGATGAGGACATGGACAGTAGGAACGTGGAATGTGAGAGGAATGAGTATGTGGTAAAGAGAATGAACTGTTGGGGACCATCTGTTGATGAGGACATGGACAGTAGGAACGTGGAATGTGAGAGGAGTGAGTATGTGGTAAAGAGAATGAACTATTGGGGACCATCTGTTGACGAGGACATGGACAGTATGAACGTGGAATGTGAGAGGAATGAGTATGTGGTAAAGAGAATGAACTGTTAGAGGAAATGACTGGAAGTGAAACCAAGTGGAAAGGAAAGATGTTTTGATGGTGAGTGGTCAGGTGTGGGTGAATGGGTAAGGGGAAGTCAGAGAGTAGGTTTAATCTCAAGCCCAACAGCTAAGTTGTTAGTGAGAAGGTATGAGTTGGTATCATCTAGACTTGTGGGTACGTATGGAAATAGGTATTGGTAGAGTTATGTTGGTTGCTGGTGGAGGGTGAAGACGATCATGTGAAAGTGGAGTTTTGGAATGAGCTCAATGAAGTCTTGAATGCATGTGAGCCAGGTGAAAGAACTATCTGGTTAAGAGATATGAGTGGATACCCAAATAGAGAATTCAGCGAGAGTGTTGGAAAGGTATGATGATGACAGAGTAAACAAGAATAGTAATGAGTTAGTGATTCTTTGTTTGGAAAAAGGTTTATTTGTGTCAAACACATGGTTTCAGCCCAAGGATATTCACGTGCATACATGGCGAAGGGGTGATTCTAGAACGATGATTGATTGTTTGGTGTAAGATGAGAGAATGACAAGTTCAGTAAAGAATACCAGGGCTGTGTGTGGAGCTGAATGAGGAACGGATCATTTCCTAGTGATCTCAGTAGTCGAGTTAGGTAGGAGTTTTGTGTGTACACATCACAGAAGTATTAATCAATTAAGAAGGAAAAGTTGCAGGATAAAAGTGTGAGAGCGCAACATGAAAGATTGCTGGGAGAGAAATTAACTTTACAAGAGAATGAATGGAAAGTAAAAATAAATGCTAATGATATATAAAAGTGCTTGGAACAGAATAAAAGAGGCTGTGGTTGAATGCGCGAAAGATATGTGTGGGCGTGAGGTGATGAAGAACTTAAAAAAAAGAGATGAATGGTGAAATTAAAAGGTGAAAGAAGCTGTGAGAGGAAAGAAAGAAAGTGTACAACGAATAATTTCTGCAAAGAGTAAAACAGAACATAAGTGGTTGTGGGACAAATACAGAGTTATTTTGAAACAAACAGAAGCTGTTCTGGAAGTGGGTAAAGAGAACGAAACAAGATTGCAAGGAAAGACCTCTGGCATTCAGAATGAACTTGTTGAGATCGAACCAGTACAAGAGAGAGCTATGAGAGACCAAATGTAGTTACAAATTGTAAGAAATGTGGTAATAAAGCTTTCTCTCGGCGTTAATATTTCTTCATTGTTTTATGTTTTCAACTAATTAAAAAAATTATAATCAAAATTTCAAAATGCCTGCTTCTAGGTGCACATGTTTGTGCTGCTAATGTTAAAATGTCAGCCCTCTGTGTGCGGTGGATATCACGCAACACTCACAACAGACAAACTATTCAGTTTATTAATAAAGAATAGGAGGGAAAATAAAGAATACATATTTAATATTTGAATAATTCTTCTTCCTTAAAATAAAATACTTACAATAAACACTTTCCACCTGACGTCCTTTGGAGTATGTTAAATAAAAACTATTATTAATTTTAATTACCAAGAGCATTTTTGAACATCTCCATGAAAAATCCATTTTTAGAGAATGTTCAAAAAAACCCAACCTCATCTTCCTTTAAGAAATTACAATGCCCTAAGCCAATAATAAGAAGTTATGAAAAAAACAAATAATATAATCTCTCTATCTTAATCTACCAAGAACGGGATATTCAAACATTATTCAAACAATATTCTTAGTTCCAAAGACAAAATAAAATCGAATGTAGTGCATTCTTTTAAAAGGTTAGCCATATTAACAAAACTAAATGTTTCACATGCGTGCCGTGAACTGATTAGACTTCATCACTTCCCAATGAATGCTAAATATTAACTTTAAAAATATAGACTGTTTTAGCACTGTGTCTTACCACCCGTACAGGGTACAGGCCTGGGTATTAATCACGCTAACATCCGCTTCAGGGACCACATGGTCTAACGCGCTACTCTCGCAGTAGACTAGACGTAATCAGCGTAATTAGTACATAAGCCTATAACCCGAACGGGTAGTAAGACAGGTGATGAAGAAATCATGATAATGATTTTAGGGATTAGAAAGGATATGTTTAAAGGAAGTGTACCCATATTTGCGTGAAGGGAGAGTGAAAAACCATTTAGGAAAAACCTTCCTCAGTACACCCAACCAAGATTCGAACCTCGATCTCCCCATCAACGGCAGTCTATTCTACTATGAGAGTAGCGCATTAGACCATGCGGCCACTGAAGCAGTTCAGATATTTACTAAAACAATAAGATATATTAATACAGAAACAATATAGTGAAGCCAAAAGTAATAACAATAACAGCGGCAATCGTCACGTGACCGGCTAGCGTGTTGTCAATATGGCGTCTGGTCTGGCTGGGGGACAGTTTCTTATGAAAATAGCTGTTACTGTTTGCAATATACAAGGCCTAAAAATTAATAAAGATAAAGAATAATAACATTAACAAAAGTTGGTGTTGTCGCCATTCCAACAAAAGGAACCGATAGTTATTGGATTCAAATTGTTTCTCTAGAATACTCACTGACCATGTTTGCTGGCCAAACATAAGGCGAGGCTGTAGGGTAAGCGGGAAAAGATAAGTGTTTGTACAGTTTTTATGGTAAAACATTATTTTGGTCAAAATAAATCAAAACTTGCTCCAGTAGGAACACAGAGTTTAAATTTGCTCACTTTGTGGCCTCATGGGTTGTTGAATATCTGTCATTAGCATAGCGGCATTAGATGATTAACTATTTAAATGAAGAGAAAAAGCTGTCATCAATTTCCAGGACACCCTCGACAGATATTCAACAACTGATGAGGTCACCTCAAGACACACTCAACAGACATTCAACAACTGATGAGGTCACCTCAGGTCACCCTTGACAGATATTCAACAACTGGTGAGGTCACCTCAAGACACCCTCGACAGATATTCAACAACTGATGAGGTCACCTCAAGACACCCTCGACAGATAGTCAACAACTGATGAGGTCACTTCAGGACACCCTCGACAGATATTCAACAAATGATGAGGTCACCTCAGGACACCCTCAACAGATATTCAACAACTGATGAGGTCACTTCAGGACACCCTCGACAAATAGTCAACAACTGATGAGGTCACCTCAGGACACCCTCAACAGATATTCAACAACTGATGAGGTCACTTCAGGACACCCTCGACAGATATTCAACAACTGATGAGGTCACCTCAAGACACCCTCGACAAATAGTCAACAACTGATGAGGTCACTTCAGGACACCCTCGACAAATAGTCAACAACTGATGAGGTCACCTCAGGACACCCTCAACAGATATTCAACAACTGATGAGGTCACTTCAGGACACCCTCGACAGATATTCAACAACTGATGAGGTCACCTCAGGACACCCTCAACAGACATTCAACAACTGATGAGGTCACTTCAGGACACCCTCGACAAATAGTCAACAACAGATGAGGTCACTTCAGGACACCCTCGACAAATAGTCAACAACTGATGAGGTCACTTCAGGACACCCTCGACAAATAGTCAACAACTGATGAGGTCACTTCAGGACACCCTCGACAGATATTCAACAAATGATGAGGTCACCTCAAGACACCCTCGACAGATATTCAACAACTGATGAGGTCACTTCAGGACACCCTCGACAGACATTCAACAACTGATGAGGTCACCTCAAGACACCCTCGACAGACATTCAACAACTGATAAGGTCACTTCAGGACACCCTCGACAGACATTCAACAACTGATGAGGTCACTTCAGGACACCCTCGACAGACATTCAACAACTGATGAGGTCACCTCAAGACACCCTTGACAGATATTCAACAACTGATAAGGTCACTTCAGGACACCCTCGACAGATATTCAACAACTGATGAGGTCACCTCAAGACATCCTCGACAGATATTCAACAACTGATGAGGTCACCTCAGGACACCCTCAACAGACATTCAACAACTGATGAGGTCACTTCAGGACACCCTCGACAAATAGTCAACAACTGATGAGGTCACTTCAGGACACCCTCGACAGATATTCAACAAATGATGAGGTCACCTCAAGACACCCTCGACAGATATTCAACAACTGATGAGGTCACTTCAGGACACCCTCGACAGATATTCAACAACTGATGAGGTCACTTCAGGACCCCCTCGACAAATAGTCAACAACTGATGAGGTCACCTCAGGACACCCTCAACAGATATTCAACAACTGATGAGGTCACTTCAGGACACCCTCGACAGATATTCAACAACTGATGAGGTCACCTCAGGACACCCTCAACAGACATTCAACAACTGATGAGGTCACTTCAGGACACCCTCGACAAATAGTCAACAACTGATGAGGTCACTTCAGGACATCCTCGACAAATAGTCAACAACTGATGAGGTCACTTCAGGACACCCTCGACAAATAGTCAACAACTGATGAGGTCACTTCAGGACACCCTCGACAGATATTCAACAAATGATGAGGTCACCTCAAGACACCCTCGACAGATATTCAACAACTGATAAGGTCACTT
Source organism: Timema podura (assembly GCA_033556935.1). NCBI lineage: Eukaryota > Metazoa > Arthropoda > Insecta > Phasmatodea > Timematidae > Timema > Timema podura. The sequence goes on along the minus strand of JAVRXN010000002.1, from coordinate 16,584,394 downwards.
CAGGACACCCTCGACAGACATTCAACAACTGATGAGGTCACCTCAAGACACCCTCGACAGACATTCAACAACTGATAAGGTCACTTCAGGACACCCTCGACAGACATTCAACAACTGATGAGGTCACTTCAGGACACCCTCGACAGACATTCAACAACTGATGAGGTCACCTCAAGACACCCTCGACAGATATTCAACAACTGATGAGGTCACCTCAAGACACCCTCGACAGATATTCAACAACTGATGAGGTCACCTCAGGTCACCCTTGACAGATATTCAACAACTGATGAGGTCACTTCAGGACACCCTCGACAGATATTCAAAAACTGATGAGGTCACTTCAGGACACCCTCGACAGATATTCAACAAATGATGAAGTCACCTCAAGACACCCTCAACAGATATTCAACAAATGATGAGGTCACCTCAAGACACCCTCGACAGATATTCAACAACTGATGAGGTCACTTCAGGACACCCTCGACAGATATTCAACAACTGATGAGGTCACTTCAGGACACCCTCGACAGACATTCAACAACTGATGAGGTCACCTCAAGACACCCTCGACAGATACTCAACAACTGATGAGGTCACCTCAAGACACCCTCGACAGATATTCAACAACTGATGAGGTCACCTCAGGTCACCCTTGACAGATATTCAACAACTGATGAGGTCACTTCAGGACACCCTCGACAGATATTCAACAACTGATGAGGTCACTTCAGGACACCCTCGACAGATATTCAACAACTGATGAGGTCACTTCAGGACACCCTCGACAGATATTCAACAACTGATGAGGTCACCTCAGGACACCCTCGACAGATATTCAACAACTGATGAGGTCACCTCAGGACACCTCGACAGATATTCAACAACTGATGAGGTCACTTCAGGACACCCTCGACAGATATTCAACAACTGATGAGGTCACCTCAGGACACCCTCGACAGATATTCAACAACTGATGAGGTCACTTCAGGACACCCTCGACAGATATTCAACAACTGATGAGGTCACTTCAGGACACCCTCGACAGATATTCAACAACTGATGAGGTCACCTCAGGACACCCTCGACAGACATTCAACAACTGATGAGGTCACTTCAGGACACCCTCGACAGATATTCAACAACTGATGAGGTCACTTCAGGACACCCTCGACAGATATTCAACAACTGATGAGGTCACCTCAGGACACCCTCGACAGATATTCAACAACTGATGGGTTCACCTCAAGACACCCTCGACAGATATTCAACAACTGATGGGTTCACCTCAAGACACCCTCGACAGATAGTCAACAACTGATGGGTTCACCTCAAGACACCCTCGACAGATATTCAACAACTGATGAGGTCACCTCAGGTCACCCTCGACAGATATTCAACAACTGATGGGTTCACCTTGTTAAGAAAATTAAACTTCACGTTTTTACTGGAGTTTTGATTTATTTTGAACAAAAAAAGTCTTGATATAAAAACTGCAAAAACAATTCCCGTATTAGTAAGTAAATGTTATCTAATCTTCCAGGTAGACCTATTTTCTCTTAAGCTTTTGTAAGAGTCTGTAGTTCAATCCTAGGTGGTACATATTTAAAAGGTGACTATCACAACACTTCCCGTACACCTGGCTACATTTCTCTCTCTATCTGTCTCTATCTATATATCTGTCTCTCTCTATCAATGTATCTGTCTCTCTCTTACCGGACCTGTCTTGATCCATGTAAAGGTAGTGGGAGGGGAAGACAATCAGTAGCCCTGGGAGGCTGGCCACATGTAAGTCAGCAGTAGCATGGTCTAGAATCGGAACACGCCATTAGTCGGGCCGGGGGATTCTACAAACAGCAGGTCTGAGTCTACAAACAGGAGATCTGAGTCTACAAACAGTAGGTTTGGGTCTACAAACAGTAGGTCTGGGTCTACAAACAGGAGGTCTGGGTCCACAAACAGGAGGTCTGGGTCCACAAACAGGAGATCTGAGTCTACAAACAGGAGGTCTGGGTCTACAAACAGTAGGTCTGGGTCTACAAACAGGAGGTCTGGGTCCACAAACAGGAGGTCTGAGTCTACAAACAGGAGATCTGAGTCTACAAACAGTAGGTTTGGGTCTACAAACAGTAGGTCTGGTTCTACAAACAGGAGGTCTGGGTCCACAAACAGGAGGTCTGGGTCCACAAACAGGAGATCTGAGTCTACAAACAGGAGGTCTGGGTCTACAAACAGTAGGTCTGGGTCTACAAACAGGAGGTCTGGGTCCACAAACAGGAGGTCTGGGTCCACAAACAGGAGATCTGAGTCTACAAACAGGAGGTCTGGGTCTACAAACAGGATATCTGAGTCTACAAACAGGAGGTCTGGGTCTACAAACAGGAGGTCTGGGTCCACAAACAGGAGATCTGAGTCTACAAACAGGAGGTCTGGGTCTACAAACAGTAGGTCTGGGTCTTCAAACAGGAGGTCTGGGTCCACAAACAGGAGGTCTGGGTCCACAAACAGGAGATCTGAGTCTACAAACAGGAGGTCTGGGTCTACAAACAGGAGATCTGAGTCTACAAACAGGAGGTCTGGGTCTACAAACAGGAGGTCTGGGTCCACAAACAGGAGGTCTGGGTCCACAAACAGGAGGGGCTGAGCTCCCCCAGCTACCTACAGGCTTATTTAGTTTATAACCTCAATTCACAGGTCCCCTAGCTCTAACTGTTCCTATTATTAATGTTATATGTCCCCTAGCTCTAACTGTTCCTATTATCCATGTTATATGTCCCCTAGCTCTAACTGTTCCTATTAATAATGTTCTATGTCCCTTAGCTCTAACTGTTCCTATTATTTCTGTTCCTGTGGCACATTAAAATGTTGAATATTCCAACATATGAAAATACGAGCAGTTTGTATAAGTACGTGTATATTACGACAACCCAGACCAAACCTGTTTTTGGGGTCAACACTCGCCGCTACCGCCGTCGATCCACTCTATTGCGAGCCAGATGCTCTAAACCGCTTGATCACCGGAGCGGGTGAGGTCAAGCCCAGTCTTGTGATCGCGCTATATAATACGTCCCAAATATCTTCCACAATGCATCACACTCTTGTCGGGCTAAGTAGCATCTGCTTGTCGCGTTTTGTGACGTGGTTTATCTCCATGGACCGTGGCTCACGTCACAGACGTTCAGAGACAACATTTGGGCGGCATTTCTGTTCATGGTTTTTATAAACCAAGTCATTATTGAAGTCAACTAACCGCTATCTCCCCCTTCCAGCCCCTCTCCCCTCTTCCAGCCCCTCCACTCCCCACTCTCCAGCCCCTCTCTCCCCCTTCCAGCCCCCTACCCTCTCCCCCTCTCCCCTCTTCACCCTCTCCCCTCTTCCAGCCCCTCTTCCTCTCCACCTCTTCCCTCCCCCCTCTCCCCCTTCCAGCCCCACTATCCCTCTTCCAGCCCCTCTCTCCCCTTCCAGCCCCTCTCCCCCTTTCCAGTCCCTCTCTCCCCTCTTCCAGCCCCTCTCTCCCCCTTCCAGCCCCTCTCTCCCTTCCAGCCCCTCTCTCCCCTTCCACCCCACTCTCCCCCTTCCAGTCCCTCTCTCCCCTTCCAGCCCCTCTCTCCCCTTCAATCCCCTCTCTCCCTCTTCCAGCCCCTCTCTCCACTTCCAGCCCCATCTCCCCTCTTCCAGCCCCTCTCTCCCCTCTTCCAGTCACTCTCTCCCCTCTTCCAGCCCCTATCTCCCTCTTCCAGCCCCACTCTCCCCTCTTCCAGCCCCTCTCTCCCTCGTTCAGCCCCCTCTCCTCCTTTCAGCCCCTCTCCCCTTCCAGACCCCTCTATCCCTCTTCCAGCCCCTCTCTCCCCCTTCCAGCCCCTCTCATCCCCTCTTCCAGCCCCTCTCTCCCCCCTTCCAGCCCCCTCTCCCCCTCTCACCCTCTTCCCTCTCAGCCCCTCTCTCCTCCTTCCAGCCCCCTCTCCCTCCTCCCCTCTTCCAGCCCCTCTCTCCCCTTCCAGCCCACTCTCCCTCTTCCAGCCCTCTCTCCCCCTTCCAGCCCCCTCTCCCCTTCCAGCCCCTCTCCCCTCTTCCAGCTCCTCTCTCCCCTTCCAGCCCCTCTCTCCCTTTCCAGCCCACACTCCAAAGATCAATGGACTCAGTAACATTAATTTCTCTAAATAGAGTTTCTCGTCTTCTTTAATCAAAAGTAGTTCAAGACTATTCACAATCAAGAATATGAACATGAATTTATCTTGAAAAAATACACATTGTTTTTAGTAACCAAGACATTAAGTTGGCAGCCTTGGTGCGAGAGCTTCGGAACTCAAACTTCAATCCGTGAAGTTGTTAGCCCTGTTGAAATTAAAACAAGGAAATTGCTTATTGGACATTAGCTTAATTTTACTGCTTCATTCAATTAATGGTTAATCTTAAGCGAATCCCAAAATATAGTATTATAAAAACGTTTGAATGCATTTTGTTCATGAATTGACTGATTATATTATTTCCAAAATTATTTAAAAAAAATCGTAATAGTAATACTATTACATTAACACACAGCCACGAGCATATTTTCTCTCCGTCCTCAGACACTCGCAGACAATGTCTGTAATTAAAATACTACCCCACGGTGGTAAGACAATGCATCTCCTAATGACAAATAACCAAACCCAGCTTGAAGAAAGCTTTCCTCGTGTTTATTTGTTTTTCCTCGTTGAGGAGATTTGCTTGCAAACAATTCACACAATTAGTTGTGTTTAGAAAATAATGGCTTCTTCTTGCCTGGAAAATGTTTAGTGGTACTTTTATACCATTTAGTAATTACTTGACAACTCACTCGCACAACACCGCTTTGTTGACTTCTCACGGCCAGGGGTTTATTGAGGGGTGGGGGGGCCCCGAGACAAGATAATTCAGGCATAAACCACCCCCACATCCACCCCAGTATTTTCTGAATTAGTAAACATTTATTGCCTAATTATATTTTAATAGATTTACAAAAGACACTCCAGTTTATAAAACCATAACGATTGTAACAAACTTCTGGCTAATCAGGTGTGCGTTTGACTGATATTAATACCTAAATTTGACATCCAAACGGCTACAGTTATAGTGGTACGTTCTCAAAATATGATCTCCAGTCTCTATCCAGGCGAGTGATAATACATTAACAGATTTCCGCAACAGGGTGACTGCCCCGTCTTTAACATGGAAGACGTCGTGTTCGAGCACTGGTCTGAGACAGGGTTCAGGGACACTGTGGAATCGTCATTGAGGTTTAGGACTCTGTTGAAATGCTGGTCATTTAGTCTCTAGGGCTACTGTTGAAATACTGGTCATTTGAGGGTTCTAGGGCTACTGTTGGAAATACTGGTATTGGTCCTAGGATACTGTTGAAATACTGGTCACTTGAGGGTCTAGGCTACTGTTGAAATACTGGTCATTTGAGGGCTTTGGCTACTGTTAATATGGTCATTGGGGTCTCTAGGCTACTGTTGAAATACTGGTCATTTGAGGGTCTGGACTACGTGAATACTGTCACTTGAGGTCTAGGCTACTGTGAAATACTGGTCATTTGAGGGTCTCTAAGGGCTACGTGAAATACAGTATCGGTCTCTAAGGCTACTGTTGGAAATACTGGTCATTTGAGGTTTCTAGGGCTACTGTTGGAAATACTGGTCATTTGAGGGTCTCTAGGGACTACTGTTGAAATACTGGTCACTTGAGGGTCTCTAGGGGCTACTGTTAAAATACTGGTCATTTGAGTCTAAAGGGCTACTGTTGAAATACGTATTTGAGGGTCTCTAGAGGCTACTGTTGAAATACAGTATTTGAGTCTCTAGAGGCACTTTGGAATCAGTCAACTGTGGTTCTTCGGGGATTGCTGTGAAAATATTTGTCAAATGAGGGTCTTTAGGGGATAATTGTGGAAATACTAATCAACTGAGGGTAGCTAGGGGATAGTTGTGGAAATACCAGTCAACTGGGGATCTCAAATGAGCGCTATAATTAGGACATCAAGATTCTCAGGAGGTCCCACCCACAGAGAAACCCAGCTGCATACATTAAGAACTTTTGTAATTCCTCCCTCCTAGTTTTGCTCGCGAGTGCAGATGTAATTCTATCTCCTCGTCAAACTACATCTGTGTGCATCTGCCGGTCGTGCATTAGACGCAGGATAGAAACTCAATACACAACGTCATCTCGGGTTTAAAAACTGGGCTGGAATGTAGTCGTTCCCAAAGTGCCCCCCCTCCCCCATCTTCAACAAAGGTCACGAGATCCCCTACATGGGAGAGTTGAATTTGTGCTCAAGTTGATCGTAATGCGATTGCCGAGTTGAGCGGAAAGAAACGAAGCAACACTTGGATCAAGGAGTGAAGGATACAAAACAAGATGATCGATTTGACTTAGAGATAGTAGCAATACCTCCACCGAGACATGGTAACATAGAGATAGTAGCAATACCTCCACCAAGACATGGTAACATAGAGATGGTAGCAATACCTCCACCGAGACATGGTAACATAGAGATAGTAGCAATACCTCCACCAAGACAAGACATGGTAACATAGAGATAGTAGCAATACCTTACAAGACTGGTAAATATATTTGCAATACCTCACAAGACTGGGTAACATAGAGATAGTAGGAAACTCACCAAGACATGGGTAACATGAGATAAGATAGTGCAATACCTTACAAACTGGTACATAGAGATAGTAGCATACCTTTACAGACATCAGGTACATAGGATGGTCAGCAATACCTCCACCAAGAACCACGTACATAGAGATAGTAACACCTCTACAGACCGGTCAACAGAGATAGTAGCTGACTCCACAAGACATGGTAATCATATAGTGCATACCTTACAAGACATGGTAACATATAGTAGAAATCCTCCACAGCATGGTACATAGAGCTAGTAGCAATACCTCCACCAAGACAGGGTCACATGTAAGATAGTAGCTAATTACCAGACTGGTTACATAAGTAGCATACCTCCACCAGCTGTAACATAGAGATGTAGCAATCCACCGAGACATGGTAACAGTAGAGATTAGTAGCAATACTCACAGACAAGTACATGGTTTAACATAGAGATATAGCAAACTTACCAAGACATGGTAACATTAGTAGCATCCCTCACAGGAATGTAAACATAAGATAGTAGCAATATCCCACGACATGGTAACTATAGAGATAGTAGCAATACCTCCACCAAGACAAGACATGGTAACATAGAGATAGTAGCAATACCTTTACCAAGACATGGTAACATAGAGTAGCAATACCTCCACCAAGACATGGTAACATAGAGATAGTAACAATACCTCCACCAAGACATGTAACATAGAGATAGTAGCAATACCTTTACCAAGACACGGTAACATAGAGATGGTAAGCAATACCTCCACCAAGACACGGTAACATAGAGATAGTAACAACACCTCCAAGACTATTTAACATAGATATGTACTATAACCCCCACAAGACACGAACAGATAGACCCATACCTTCCCATAGACTCGGTAAAATAGTAGCAATTACCCACAATTACATTTGGTAACATAGAGATAGTGCAATTCCTTTTACCAAGGACACGGTATATTGATTAGTAGCAATACTCACGAACATGGTAATGAGTCGAGCAATACTTTATCAGACGTTACTAATGTAGCAAACATCCACAAATCACGGTAACATAGAGATTGTGCATACTCACCAAGCATGATAACTAGAGATAATGTAACAATACTCCCCCAAACATGGTAAATAGAGTAGACATACTTTACAAGACACGGTAATAGAGATGTAGCAATACTCACAAGACATGGAACATAGTGCGTTGCAATACCTCACAAGGCATGGTATTATAGGGATAGTAGAATTACCTTTACCAGTACTGGTATACATATAGTATGATTTACCTCCACAAGGACACAGTACATAGAGATAGTAACAATACCATCTACAAGACACGGTAATATTAGTACATACCTCACAATAATGGTAACATCGATTAAAAATACCTCACATTATGGTAAATGATAGTAACAATCTTCCACCAAGAACGTATCAAGATAGTAACGATACTCCATATTTCCCACTGAAAAATTGTTGCTTATAAGCCACGACCCAAATATGAATTGACTCTTCTTGACAATTAGGATACCAACAATGTAGTGGTTCATTTTCGTGCTAATTTTCATTAGAAATTGGGTATTGTTTGTATTCATGATTGCATCGTTTAATATATTGTAAATGTAGACCTTGCCTATTAGGACTAGCAAAGATAGCAGTATAGATAACTAGCAAAGATAGTACAATATAGATACCTAGCAAAGATAACAATATAAATACCTAGCATAGATATACATTATTGATACCTAGCAAAGATAGAAATATATATACCTAGCATAGATAGACATATAGATACCTAGAAAGATAGACAATATAGATACCTAGCATAGATAAAAATATAGATACCTAGCATAGATAGAAATATAGATACCTAGTGAAGATAAAATATGATACCTAGCATAGATAGAAATATAGATACCTAGCAAAGATAGAAATATAGATACCTAGCAAAGATAACAATATAGATGCCTAGCAAAGATAGCAAATATAGATACCTAGCAATGATAGAAAATATAGATACCTAGCATAGATAGACAATATAGATACTTAGCAAAGATAGGCAATATAGATACCTAGCATTAATCGAGTTTGTATGCTCAAGAGCAGAACTATTTGGTATTCACCTCTATTTTGTGAGGGACTATTTGGAGCTTTATATAATTAGTGTGATGTTCGATATCAGGGTAGAATATAAATATGTTTGTTTCATGTATGTTATAGTAATGTTAGGGCTTCCCGCCTCACGAGTTTCACACATGACAGGTCAGGGTTCTGTTCATGATTAGATTGAGATGTATTGTTAAGTGCAGAGTTAAGTTACGCCTGGTAACTCAAGTTAATATTTTTGTACAAGAGTTACATTTCTATGATAGTCATCCGCTCTTAGGGTTATTGTTTACTGTTAATGCCATTTGAAGGCTCAGGCCGTAATGTTTAAATTGTCCTATACTCTCTTTATTATTCTATTGCGAGTTGTCCGCAGCGGCCAAATAGACTATGTTATTTATTTTTTGATATTATAATAAATTGGTTTTATAGCCTTTGTCATTGTTAATATTTTTTCTCTACATATTTCTTACGTTTTACAACCTTATTCCTATATATGAATCAAGTGACTTTCCTGGTTCATCCTTTAATTAGGTCACATGATGTATGTATACTTTTGAGTGTGTCAAATGAGGCTTCCCTGCTGATCTATATCTTAGTATTATTTCTGCGCCTTGTTCGTTAATATAGCTTGTAGGTGAGTCAGTTTAGTGTAACAGGAGAACATGATGGTGCAGTAGGCACCTGGCCAAGACGCATGCGCACCCTAGCGAGCACTTGGTGCCCCTAGTAGAGTCGAGTAAGGAGTTGAGTGGAGGCCCGTGCCTGTCCGTGCAACTCTTCCCATGGAGCCATTCTTACCCAGAAATGTTCCCGAGGCGTGGATATGTTACAAATTATGTTATAACATTAATATATATAATTAGATATCCATATATATATTTTACTTTTGGGAAGTCATTTTCTCTAGCTGGTTTAGTTTGTACGGGCAAGGACTGCTGAGCCCGCTACATAAGGTTGTGATTTTTAATAAGGATGGATCAGGAAATGATTTTCAACTTAGTATAGATGGAAAACTGTTAGAACAAGTGAATGATTTTATGTGTCTGGGCAGACTGTTCTGGAATA